>CAEFZP010002604.1:0-122500 GCA_903064625.1 Mallotus villosus | reverse complement strand
TATCTAATACACTGGCACTCTTCTGTTCAATAATCCAATTTCTAACTAGTCATCTCTATCTCAAATTGGCTTATGACACATTTTATTGCAGCCATTTATTCTGTCTGTATGACCGACTGTTCCACATCAACTGTAGAGCAGTCTACAAAAAGTCCCATTCTACTACATGACACAGAGAGCATTAAAGCCAAACATGACAATCCTTGAGTTTTTCACCGAAGTCACAAGAGGCGCACGCTGTCACTCAGCCGTCAACCCCGGGGCAACAGGCCCCGACAATGGCCATGAATTAAAGATGGCAGCACTGCCATGGCAACCGAGGCCCCCGAAATAGGCAGGCTGACCTTTCTCGGTGACCCGCCCTGAATGATTCAAACATGAGATTTTCTCCCTCCATACAGAGGTGTGATTGGGTGCTTGAATGTAGAGTGGGAGCGAGTCAAAAGGAGCTCTCCGTCCCTCCGGGGAAGAAGGCTTAAAGCTGCTCAGCTGGTCCTATCCCCCAGGGTCAGCCCCGCCATAGGCAGCCATCTTACACAGAAACACTCCCGTTACAAATCCTCCCCCACAATCTGTCCAAAAAGAACAAGATGGGCCTCTCAGACCACCCCCCCCTTTTTCAACAACTCCCAGTAGCATGACAGTCCAGATGTAGACCATGGTTCTTTCCTTCTCTGGACACGTCCCTTTCAGAGACAACGCACACTAACTTCTCTAACACGTCCACTACAGTACCTGACAGACAAGAAGTAATGTTGTTTCAGAGCCTAGTTCTGACACAGCCCCAGAATAATATAATATAGTTATAACATGGCAAGAGCTAGCCTATAACAGGTTGAAATCAGAGCAGGGCACAGCCAAGATGAATGTGAAACGGCTCCGATCACCAGGAGGGGTCTAAGTGTCCTCGATGCTCATTAGACAGGCAGTGTTCTCATGATTCCATCACGACTCGCCGGACCCCAGGTGACCTCGTGGCTGTCCTCCTCCATCAACCTGCTCTCATTCCTCCTGAACCAGGGCAGCGTGGTCCCCCGGCAGGGACACACGCTCAGCACGCTCGCCTCTTCAGACCTGAAAATGGGAGCTGTCTGTCACACGACTGGCTGTTACAGGCCAAGAGGAAACATGGAAACATAAACCAAGGATGCCTTCCCAAACGAATCGCATATCTTATAGTCTAGCCTACCTATAAGGTATCATTGTACTGATCTGTAGTAATAGCTGGCGACTCTGACTGACTTGAGTATAGGGCATCCACAACTACAGAGCTGCTGGTGAGCTGGTTGTCCACTGGTTGACCCTAGTGCTAAGGGCTGTGAGCATAGCCTGATTTCTGGCTCCCCATAGAGATTTACATTTAGTCATTTAGCAGATGCTCTTATCCAGAGCGACTTACAGTAAGTACAGGGACATTCCCCCGAGGCAAGTAGGGTGAAGCGCCTTGCCAAAGGACACAGGCCAGGAATCGAACCGGCAACCTTCGGATAAATAGCCCGATTCCCTAACCGCTCAGCCATCTGACTCCCATATTTAAAAGGACAATAGGACCAGGATCTTCTCAGCCTCTCTGGTGGCATCTAGGACAGAATCCAGACGATCAAACTGTCAAGACAGAGACTAAAAACACACACAAAGGCTCATAAACAAACAGCGAGCTTGCTTTTCTCACTCTCCCTGTCTAAATAACCGCTCAATGTCAATAGCCTCCTCTGAGAATCTGTTGAGTTTTAAAGCAGCTCTCTGGTTCATCTACGATCAGACAGACCCTGGCATCAACCCAAGTCCTGAACACCCAGCATGCCTAGAAAAGATTTCTGGCAGAACGCTGAGGTGAAGAAGCAAAGTGAACATTTCTTTGACTTTGGGCGATTTCTTGTGCCAACTGCAAAATACTGTGAGCAAGCCACCGATTCTAACTGCCCTGAAACACAGCATTCAAATGTAAAAAGCCCACTTGAACATCTGTATCAGGGCTTCAGTGCAGCTGGGAGGAGGTTCATCATCATATGTTGCTTGTTAGTCAGAATCAATAGCCATTTATTATATTGCAGAACAGACGCGCACCAGAAAAAAACATCTCGACACGACGTTAGATCAATTACACTCGAACAGAACGCAGCAGCTGTCGAGATTATGAATATATGAAAACAAGCTTTGCAAATGGCACACAAAACACGGGGCGATCATCATTTAGCCAACCAGCACCAAGATCCCTTCTGCCTTCCATTTGCAGGCACGTGTAATGGGAGGAATTATAACACGATGGATAACAGCCATGTTCATGTCAGCTCATGTCATTCATCATCCTGTATCCAGGCATGTGTCTACAGTATGTATATAGCTCATTCAAGGCAGATGTTACTTAAAATATGAAGGAGCACCCAACAAATCTATTTTTCTTCTGTGGAGACTATAGCTAGATTTAAGGTGCTGCAAGTTACAGTTTATTCATTTAGCAGACACTTTTATCCCAAGCGACAAAATGCATTTTCTAAGTAGAAACAGATGGATCAGAAGTACACGGTTCAGTATTTCAGAGATCAGAGCCCAGGAACGGTAGTTAGAGCCGAGGAACCCGTTCCCAAGCGCAGAGGATCACAGTCTACTATCAAGGCCTATCTCAATGTCAAAGCCCTAGTTACAGGGCAAGAGAGGAAGGTTGCACTGTCTGTTGTTTGAAGACTGATACTGGAATCCTTCTCAAAGAGATAGCTTTGGGGTCTAAAATGACAAGCGTTTGACACACAGCTGTGTAACCTATAGCGATGACCTTTACCGGGGGAGGAAATAACAAGGACGAGCCAATTGGGGATTGGTCCTGTGGGAGAGTGACAGCAGGAGGTGTCGTAACAAGGGGAACAACCATAAAAACACACAGGCAACAGAGATGTAGCAGCTGAAGCTGGCCAAGGCAGCAGCCATAGGGCAGCCATGGTTTCAAAGAAGGTTCAACCAAGAATAAAAGGAATAATACCTGGGGCCTTCTAGAGCAAACAATTTATCTCGCCATCTCCGTCCACACATCAAATCCCATTTCAATCTGCCACAATGATTTATAAGTCTTTCAAAGTTAATGTCTCCACTCACTTAAGTCGGTCTGTGGGTTGACAGACGCCCGTGGCGAGCGGAGATAGAGCCCAGCCCCATGAATCAAATCAAACGTGTCTGGATGTATTAGGAGATGGCTTTGATAGCGGGGCACAAACAGAGACACGGTGAGGCACGTGCGTGCGAGGAGAGACGATTTCCGTCTCGTCTGAATCCTCGTTTGATACGTGGAGAGGTACCTCGTGTTTACGCCGTTTGCGGCGTTTCTATTTTTAGCTCCGCTCAGGAGTGATGGAGAACCGGGTCCATAAAGCACGTGCCCCGGCGCAAAGGATGGGTTGGGAGATGGAAACGAGAAGACTTGATCCAGATGATAGTGCCTTTTGCTGGATTGAATGATGAAACAGGGGTTTGACAGAGCCGGCGCTGAGGCGCTGGGTAGGCCTGAAACCATCTCACTCTTAGTGTGTCTGCTTCCGTCTCATCTCTTCAAGAAATCTGTATTTATAGATCGGATATCACCTCGTTTCCGCCTACTCCCGTTTGACGCGTCGTCTCATTTCTCACACACACCCACTCACAGACACAAATACACACAGACACACACACCACCCACTCACAGACACAAATACACACATGCTCATACACTAAGGATGACACTCACACAGAAGGCCATATTTTGCTAATACTACTGGGAAAGCCAAGTTCTCTATAAACTGAATCAGGTTGCTTTATAGCACCAAGGCACAATGCACACCAGGACTCATTAAAAACAATAACCGTCTCCGACACCCAACCACAAGGAGTCAGTGGGGACCTCTCCCAGAAAGAAAAACAAAAGAAAGGAATTTTAATGACGGGAAGAATTCTGGTCTGATTATGATTCTCAGAGGAAAAAGCTCTGACTCATGAATGCATGAGCTCAGAATTAACAAGCTCTGTTTGTTACAACAACTCATTTGAATTCTGATAAGATGCAACATTACCCCTTTGTCCAAGTTAATTTTTCATTGTCCTGCTAGTCACAACACATTGAGCTTTTTAAATAGCCATGTTAAGATTCGGTTGGAAGTACTGTTGGCTGACGACAATGCCCAACATTGCACAATTGTATGAAAAATAGAGACAGATATTATAAAACACAGTAAAATAGGTGCTACAGAGACGTGAACAAACACAAAGAGGTGGTAAGACTGGCATCTTAAAGCACGCAGATGGTTCCTCCATGAGTGCTCCTGGGCCAGAATAACTCCCCCACACGCCAGAAGTCGAATCAGGATCATAGGTGGCAATGATGACATGCCTGCTTATCATTCTGACACAAGCACCCGTCACACATACTCACACGCTCTACGTTCTGCTCTACCATCTGCTCCCAACCCTGTTGGCCTGCTCTGCACCAAAACCCATCTAAAGGGGACATGTACTCACAGTGGCTTCTTTCCATAGGGTCTAACACTGTTGGCACTGGCAGAGTGTCCGAAAGAGGGCAAGTATGACCGATCAAAGTATAATGGCACCTACATCTGCCACTTAGAGGATTAAGTCATACATCAGTGAGAATGCTTTAAGGACAGTGCAGCGTCTGTTGAATGTCCAATTTACTGCAAAATAACTTTGATTAACTATGAAGACATACTGTATATTGAGGACACTATAGAACTATCCGAAGTATGCGGTATAAACCTGACCATTTGGCCTACTGCTGTGATTTTTTAAGTGCTTGTATTATTATTTTTAATTCACTACTCTGACATGACTATGCTTAGGATGAATCTGGTCATCAAACATTTTCTAAACATTGTACCATATTTTGCTCTGCTTCAATCACACATTGCACTACCGGTCTGGCCTAAAAATCATTTTGTAAGGGCACAGCTGAGAAAAAGTTGTAATCAGTTCCAGTCAACCACGGTCGGCGCTTAGCTTCTCAAGTATTCTACTGGTTTAAACAAATTAACACCTGGGCAGGTGAAATCTCTGTCAAACTGAATCGTTACAAGAACGTAGAAATACATTTCAATTAAAGTTTACAATACGTTAACTTACCATATTTCCTGTTGGCGGAAATAGTGGTAGAATAGGAGAGGCACAGAGCCAAAACAGCAAGGATGATGGAACACGGCGAATCCATGACGCTGTACTAATCCATCGCACACCTTGCTAAAACTGCATGTTCATTGTCAGTTCTCAAACGGTATCTGTTGAGATAAATAAAAAACTATCCTAGATAAGAAATAGTGCGCGAACGGAGTGCAGACGTTGACCAATGTTGTGTTCGGCTCCTCTCCCGCAGATCGCGACGTATTCAGCACCATGAACAGCAACCTTCAAAAGGCGCCCCTCCTAAGTTTCTGACGTCAAACAGTCTCAGAGCGTGCAGGGCTCCTCGTGCAACAGAGCGGAAGACTATATTGTATGGTTGGTTATACATTAATAAGAAGTGGGAAAGCAAGCAACGATACACATTTCGAATTGAATAAAGTACTAAACTAATACTCGAGTATAAATCGAAATAATATTTTATAGAAACACGTTTCATGGTTCAAATGCAAAACATTTTATGAACTTGCTTTCCACAGCAAGCATGCCACCTCAAGTTATCTTGAAACACAGTTACATACAGTACACATACAGTATAATACATACATAAACAATAGGATAAACCAAATTACCCTCCTATATCAAGAGCTGGGTAAAATAGCTGTCACTCTGATTTCCCGAGAAAAAAACAGAAACATAAATAGGCATACATTTGTAAGGGGTAATCAACAGTATGGTAGCAGTTATACAGGTACAAAAACAATCCACCATGCAAGGGGCACCATGTTCCTGACCAGATGGACAAGATGTTTAGGCTGGAACGCCCAACACATTCGTTGGATTATAGTTCTGTGCTAAAAAAATATTATACCATGAGAATCTCATTCACAGTTTTGATAGCAGATTCATAAATGACCCTTGGAAAAAAGGAGAAAATTATTAAAGTCAGTCATTTGCATTAATTAATATTTGTACATCTTATTAGCAAAAAGAGAATGTTCCCATGACCAAACCCCATGGTGTGAACATAGCATGTTTTACAGAGCACCCAGGGTGTTCCAGAAGCATGTTTTACAGAGCACCCAGTGTGTTCCAGAAGCATGTTTTACAGAGCACCCAGGGTGTTCCAGAAGCATGTTTTAGAGAGCACCCAGGGTGTTCCAGAAGTATGTTTTACAGAGCACCCTGTGTGTTCCAGAAGCATGTTTTAGAGAGCACCCAGGGTGTTCCAGAAGCATGTTTTACAGAGCACCCAGGGTGTTCCAGAAGCATGTTTTACAGAGCACCCAGTGTGTTCCAGAAGCATGTTTTACAGAGCACCCAGTGTGTTCCAGAAGCATGTTTTACAGAGCACCCAGTGTGTTCCAGAAGCATGTTTTACAGAGCACCCAGTGTGTTCCAGAAGCATGTTTTACAGAGCACCCAGTGTGTTCCAGAAGCATGTTTTACAGAGCACCCAGTGTGTTCCAGAAGCATGTTTTACAGAGCACCCAGTGTGTTCCAGAAGCATGTTTTACAGAGCACCCAGTGTGTTCCAGAAGCATGTTTTACAGAGCACCCAGTGTGTTCCAGAAGCATGTTTTACAGAGCACCATGGGGGTTCCAGAAGCATGTTTTACAGAGCACCCAGTGTGTTCCAGAAGCATGTTTTACAGAGCACCCAGTGTGTTCCAGAAGCATGTTTTACAGAGCACCCAGTGTGTTCCAGAAGCATGTTTTACAGAGCACCCAGTGTGTTCCAGAAGCCTCACCTCTGGGCGTGGCCCTCCTCCTCTGCTGTGACAGACGAGTGTTTCTGCAGCTGAAACTGGACAGACACGGCCGTAGCCTTCGTCTCACCTCTGGCCTTACCCTCTGAGAGAAAGGTAGTGCTAGTTAGAGCTATTAAACGTTCACAATACTATCCTATTGTCCAGCACATCATTATGTTTATGTAGCAGTTTAAGACCATAAAAAAAAAGTTTTTGTATAATTTAGTTTTTTTCATTATACATAAATACAGTACTTCCCTAAGCCTTTTCAGCTCCAGTTCTTAGTGGAAACCATAGCCAGTATCTGCCAGTAGCTACCGGCAACTGTTACTTACCCTGTCTGATAACAGTCAAGATGTTAAGGACAGCAGCCAATCCCGTCAGACAGTCGATGGCCTCCGAGTCCACAGACGACTTGACCTCCGACAGGAAGGCCCTGAGAGACATCACCCAAATTCAATTATATTTTTTAAAGCTGCACGAGCTGTAAGAATCTATAAGCATGTTAGAGGTCAAAACCGTTACAAATAAACAGAAAGCAGATATGTTGGTGGGTATTTCCCCAAAGCAGTCCCAAAACATAAGAGAATAAGCTTGAATCTCAAGAATCCCTTTAGGAAGCCCTGCATTTTAACACTGACCACACAATGTTGTCATGTGAACATTATGGTCTGTATCGTGAGAAGGCCCCGGAGGAGTGGGGCTCTTGGTTACCTGATGACAGGAGGGGACTTGAGGACAACAGTCAGCAGAGTGCTGGAGAGGGGGGGGAAAGTCGTCCAGTGACTCTGGTCTGGTGACCTCCTGTGCATGAGAGATCTAAGAAAAGGACATTAAAATCATTAAACGGATGGAGAGAAGAGATAGTCGTACATGATGTGTGATCTTTTTATTCATCTTTTTATGTGGGGAAATAAAAACGGAATGACAAAATGAAAATTATACTTTACACTAATGTTGTTGAATTTCATAATTTTATTTTCCCTTTATGTGCCCCATGTGCATGCAGAAATAATAATGCATATAATAATCCATCTTAATGGATATCCAGGATCAGCATGTGATCTCCTTCGAGTGAGATGGCGTGTCATATCCTCTACCTTCTGGAGCATGTGTCTGCTCTCCACGATCACGGCGGCCGAGATGGTGGAGAACACCCCGCTGAGGGGGTTGGAGGTCCTGTCTCCCCAGGCTGTCACCACCTGCAGGAACGCCCCCAGACTCGGCAAGGCTGCCAGGCACAGCTATGGCAGGGAAGAGAATAAAGATGGCGCCATTAACCTACATGATGCAGGACATTAACCTGGGTCTCTGAGGCAAACAGGCTGGGAACTGGTGGGTCAACTATAAATACCACGCTGGGATTGGGTTTACTATGAAGACTGCTAGGGTATAAACCCCATTTGAAGTGAAATACTGTACACTCGAATGAGGAAGATTCCCTACATATGACAGTTGAGAACATTTAAGGACAAGTAATTGAATACAGATAAATAACAGATATTGTATTTCAGTTTTGACTCACTTCCTGACCCTCCTCTGGCTCCTTCCTCATCCGACGAGCTAACACCTCCAGAACCTTCTGGAAGACGTTGGCCACCACCCCCAGGATTACCGGGGACTGGCCATCCTGCTGCCCCCACTTCCTGCTCCTCCTGGCCCAGGGCATCCTGGGGGACGTAGTTCTCTGCTACCTCCGTCAGCACGGACACCAGCAAGGGAACGCAGCGGTAGCCCTTTTCTGAGCACACAACAGACACAATATTGCCGGTTTATGTTTGTTCATGTTGGTAAGGCAACATAGTGGTTCTAGGTGGTTCTAGTAATGACAGATCCTAAGCACAACTCACCAGAGAGCAGCACCAGGGAGCACAGGTGGAGAAGGTGACCCTTGAACTCTTCGTCTCCAAGGCCCACTCGAATCATGTCTCTGCACACCGTCAAGAAGCTCTGGGTCCACACGGAGAGACTACATTTACTGTCTGTTCAGCACAGGCTACAGCCACGCTACGTCTGAGAGACGATCCACACACAGAGAAGTCACTTTCAGGATCTGCGTCCATCTTTCGAGGGTTTGTGGGAGAGCTACCAGAAGCAGTGTGTGTGGGTGTGTGTGGGTGGGTGGGGTGAGAAGATAAACGACGGGTTTATTCTCCAGACCTGATCCAAGCTGCCGCGAGGCTGACAAGCTGGAGAGTAATGGCCTAAATAAGGAAATAAGCGTGTTCGGGGAAAAATGGAGAATAAGCGAAGCAGCAGTGGGAGCCAGGTATGGAGGCCTGAGCGCCGGGGGTGAGCCAGCAGAATGATCTATAACTAGACCAGATTTACTGGCTGAGGACTAGGAGTCACGCAGGGCGAAAGGGGGAGAAAAAAAATCAATCACTCCATGATACCACAGAGATCAGCAGAACTTAATGTACCGGAGAACCACACCTCAGCCGAGCTTTTATGCAACTTATATTTAGTCTGAACCTCGACCTGTGGTTTCTGTTTGAACTGGTGTTCGCATCCGACTGTGCCGTGACGATTCTGAGTGTGATTAAGAGGCTAAGAGGGAATCGACTCCGGGAAAGTGAATGGGTCAATCCATCCGTCTATTCCTGTTACTGCCTCTCCATCCATCAATCTCAACTAGCCATCCATCTATCTGTCCATCCATCCATGCATTATTCTATACTTCAGTCTATCCATCCATCAGTCCATCCATCCATCCATGCAGCAGCCCCTTGTGTTACAGCCCAGCGCTATAGACCTCACCTCCACCACCCGCCTGGCCAGCTCCAGCTGCCCCTCGGCAGGCCCCGCCTCCCCGGGCCGGACCAGGAAGGGCAGCACCCGCTCTGCCACCCACGCCGCCGTGTCCTCCAGGGACGCCAGATGGTCGCGACCCTCCGAGACCTGGGGGAACCAAGCGGTGGGTCAGCGTCCCAGAGACTGAAGCAGCCACCTCCGAAACAACCCCGATGTTTGTGTTGTTAGAACACATATTGCTGTTGGGCATTGGTTTTCCTCTACCACACAGACGTGGATGATGAATGTGTGTGTAAATGTGTGTGTGTGTGTGAGGGGGTAATGGAAGGCCTTACTGTGTGCTGCAGATGGACGCTGAGGCGCCCGTGCATGGTGAAGGCCCTCAGAGCTGTCTCAGCACTGGGAACACTGGCCTCGCCCTCAGGGGAGCTCAGCTGGGAGTATAACACAGACTACGGAGGAGAAAATCAAACGACAAAACATCGTCGACACAGATTCTTCGCATCTTTACACAGATTGCCAACACCACACAGTGCCACCAACATAAATCCCTTTTGATGCTAACCGTGAAATGGTAATGCTACTTTAAGAAACATAAAACAAATCCATTCTAACATGCTAGCTGTGCAATTAGCGCTTACCCTCCAGGCACCCAGAGCCTTGTGGAGCTGCTTCAGGGGGCCCTGCCCGAGGGGCAGGATGCTGTCCCTTGTCGCGGCGCGTCCGACCAGATACTCCAGGTAATCTAGCCCCAGGTCTGGCTTGGCCTCCACAGGCTCCATGATGCGCACCTTACGGCTGGCATTCCCCTTGCTCTGTGGAGATTTAGTGAGAGTAGAGGTCTAGTGTCAGTGGAAAAGGGCGTCGGCCTATGTGAAGCCATCTGTGACATCGCTTGTAATATTTGACTTGAAAATACACGTAGTGGATTCATTTTGGGGAAAAAATGTCATTAACCTCAAACGGCAGTGTATCTAGAATATTGTGTGTGCGTGTGTGTGTGTACTGTCTCCACTGCATGTGTGTGTATGTAAGCATGCGCCTGCGTTCCGTCTGTACTCACGGCCGTCTTGGGCAGGGCCTCCGTGAGCCAGTGTGTGATGAGCTCCAGGGTGTCGGAGGCCTGGCCCCAGCTGCAGAGGCAGTCGATCACCTGGCTGTACTGGCTCTGCTGCGCCCCCGGCTCCATGTTCCTCAGCCTGGACAGCACGCCCACACTGGCACAGCACAGCGGGGTTAACACTCCAGAACACGGTCTGTGTGTGTGTCTGTGCGTGTGTGTGTGAGCGAGTGGAGAGCAAGATAAAGACGCTGACCTGAAAGTGGGCACTGATGCTGGAGGCAGCAGGGAGGCCAGCAGGATGAGAGGCACTGTGCAGCGCTCGTCCTGAAAAATAGACCGGAAAACATGGACGGGGGGTGAAAAAGATAGAGAGAGGCCATGATTGGACAGTTGAAACAGCCCTTCGCAGAAGTCAAGGTGGATGAAACACAGGTCAAAAAACTTGACTCGAGTGTCTCCGTGTCTCTGACCTGGAAGACGTTGAAGTACTTGGGAATCACAGCGCCGAACTTGGAGACGGTGTACTGCAGGGCGTCCTTGTTATGCTCCAGGGCCTTCCGGATGCTTCTCCAGAGGATGACCACCACCTCCAGCAGGCTGGACATGGACGCAGTGTCACTCACCGACAGCACGTCCTCCAAAACCTGTCCAGAACAACAGTGTGTTGGCTGGGCTTCCAGTACCTTACCTCACTGCCATACACTGTTATAGACTGTACCACGTATTGATACACAGCAACTGCATTACTCTCTTCACTGCAATACACTGTTGTAAACTCATACGCAGCAATCCAGTGCGACCACAAAATACTCACTTCACTGGAGTACACGGCTACACTCAATTCAATGGCATTTTTGTTGCGTTTCATTTACTTATTGCAAAAAAACACTGCACGTCCAATCAGAAGCATGGACAGGGCTAGGTCGAGAGGCCGTGTGCGCCTCCCCTTCACGCTCCAGTAAGGGGGTCTTACGCTGGCGTTCTCCTTGTTGCTGGAGCGGCTCTCGTTCAGCGCTCCCGTGTTCTGGATGCAGGCGTTCAGGCAGCGGCGGATGGTCAGCATCAGCTTGGCTGGAACACAGCAGGACAAACTCAAGCTAAAGCCCATTCGAGTTCTACGTGTCCCGAGTCAAAGCCGGCTCGAGTGGCGTGTGGTCCCGTTGAGGATTTGAAGACGTTTCGAGATTAAGAAGCACGGTAGGTGCAGTATATATGGACCCTGTGTTATGAAGGTAACTGTGTGTGTGTAGGCTGACCATATCACTTAAACATGAACCAGACATTTACATGAAAACTGTGTAAGTACAAGACACTGGTTGCACCCAATAGGGCCCCAGGGTGAAAGGTCAGACTGCTTATATGGGCCTCAAGAGAACAGGCTGATTATTGCTGTGTGTGTGTGTGTGTGTGTGTGGTCTCACCTATGTTAGTGGGGGCTGTGTATAAGTGGGCGTACTGGTAGAACTTCCTGGCAGCCTTGGGGTTCATCTGGATGAGGGTGACACAGCGCTCGCACCACACCTCTTCTGATTGGTTGACGGGGAAGAAGGAGTTGAAAAGAAGGTTGACAATCCTCTTGGAGATTGGCTGGGAGTCGACGGCCAGGCGGGCCAACAGGTGCTCCATGGAGGACACCTTCCAGAACTGGAGCAGGGAGAGAGGGGCGGGCGAGGTGGTGGGAGAATGACATAAACAACCACGGAAAACACTGAAGATAACTGTCTTTTACTGTGTTTTTGATGTCTCGGTAGATATTTTTGGAAGAAAAGCTAAAAGACAGGCGTTTTATTTCCCTTCGGTTGCTGTTTGAAGCAAAACAATCAAAGGCCTTGTAAACACACACACACACGCGCACGGTCGGACCTTGGCAGCTCGCACGGCCTTGATCTTGAGCAGCATATCGAGGAAGGCCACGCGGACCTTCTCGGAGCTGTCGTGGAGGCCGTACTTGAGGACAGGAAGGAGCTGCTCCAGCAGAGGGTGGCTCAGGCTGTTGTCCAGGACGATGGTCAGGCACTGCAGCACAGAGGTCCTGCCTCGTTAGTCTCATTCATCACAGGCGGCCAATAAACACACTGGAGCATTAGCTCATGAAATTACTCCTAATTGTTTAAAGACACCTCATTTTACTACAATGAGCCAGACGTGGTTGGGGTCACATGTTCACAATTAACTATTAATACAGGAATTCCATGCGTCTGTGTGTGTGTCTGGAGAAGCGGGGACTGTGTGAATATGAAAGTTGGCAAGTATATTGCTCAAGACCCAAGGACGTGCAGTGACGCGTGTCAAGTTGTTTGGATGAGCGGTTCGCAATTTAACAAATTTAAACGTTAACTCATTTGCAGCCATGTTGAGCTGCACTAAGCCATTGCTCTCATGAGAAATAAAACTGCATGCCCCACCAACAGGCACTCGTTTCATTAATAATATAAATATATTTTTGGGGGTGAGGGCGTTCCTCGGTAGGCGTGGCACCTTGAAGACGGAGCAGCGGACGTCTGGGGAGCTGCAGTCCGAGGCCAGCTCCACCACCAGCTTCTTCAGGAAGTCGGTGATGATGCTGGGGGGGATGACCTCCCAGCACTTGGCCAGGATCTTACACACCCCCAGGGTTGCTGTGGAGCGCACCATGGGCTGGGGGTCCTCCAGCAGACACTGTAGACACACACACACAAGTTTAGAGGCCATTCATTTTGGTTTCTTTACCGTGTTCATGGAATGGGACTTTTTTTACATTTCCGATTTGACATTACTTCACAGTTTACTACTGAAGCCAAAACCAGAATAAATCAAGCCAAGAACCATGTGACATTCATCTAAATAAGGCTGCCACGCACCACCAGAGCGTCCAGCTGTTTCTGAACGGTCTCATCCATCTTCTCGCTGCTATGGCCGGGGGTCATGGACAGGGAAGGCCTCAGTGAAGAGAAGAGTAGCGTTGGCCCTCACCTCGGAGTTAGCAGCCTGCACAGATAAGGCAGGAATTCTCTCACTGGCAAGATCAGATACCGTGAAAGAGTGTGTGTGTGTGTGTGTGTGTGACAGAGAATACACAAGTACGTACAGTCAGAGCTCTCCAGAGGATGGGTTTGTAGAGTCTGTGGAGCATCTCGTCCAAGTTGTGATGTCCCTTCCTCTTGTGAAAGTAGCTCAGTATCTAGTCAGGAGAGGATAGGAAGCATTAACAGCAACACTGAGATAAGATATTCTGAACTGAGGCAGAAACCGGGCCCTCTACCTGGCGAACTCTGGGGTGGACAGGTGAGTTCCTGTGTAGCAGGATAGCGTGCTGCATGAAGTCCTGGATGCAGGCGGTCTCCATCTCCTCCCGAGCCTCCCCCGACACCTTCTTCCACGCCCTGAAGTAGATCTCGGCTATGTGGTCTGTAAGGGTCCTGAGGGGGGACATACAGAGCTCATCTATCAGCAGACGAGCTTTTGTCACATCCACTCCTGAGACGTTGACATTAAAAAGGTAGTCTTAGCCAAGTTAGGGTTTGAGAAAAGCCTAAAAAGAAAGGAAACTGGAATGACCACCACAACCCCTAAATCCACTAATGCACAAACAAGGTTTTTGTCGATTACACGAGTCACAGTACTGTAGCTATGTGGATCCACTGTACTTGTGTTTCATCATATAGAAATCCTGCATCACAAACACTATGTTTTGGCACGGGTAAGGTTCGAGGAGGTGGTTGGTTGGTTCTTGTTTTCTTTCATTTTAAGAATGGGATGGTATAGATGATTTAAGGTGGACATAAAGTCTTACTTGGTAAAGAACTGGAGCTGGTTCTTGATGGTTCCGTGGATCATCCCAATGAAGCTGACATTGCAGCCAAAGAGGAACACCATGAGACGCTTTCCCTGTTAGGCATGGAGAGCGGTTAGTCAGTCCTGCGCGCAGCACACACACACACACACACACCACAAAGAAACCATCTTTATCACATCTGCAAAGAATTAGAGGCACCCTTGATGTACTTTGATTAAACACCTGTACACGCACACACACACACACACACTTACGTCCTCATGTTTGATGTGATTGCCACTAAGGAAGCAGCGGAGGAGCAGGTCCATCATCTCCCCGTTGTCCTCAGACAGGAAGTCGACACTGAGCAGCACCTCATGAAGGCCCCACATCCTCTGGATCTCAGAGCCCTGGACACACGGAGAGGAGATAAACACACACACACTGAGAACGTGTTGAACACGATGTTGCCCTTTTGTTTTCAAAAGCACGAGATAACAACCTTTAAGCAAAAACAATCGTTCAGTCCACAGAGACTTTTTGGGTAAATTATTATTTTAAATGTCATGTGCCATTGTTCCATATGTCACACCTTAAAACAAAAAGCTAACAGGCGAGTACGTACTGGTTTCTTGAGCATGAAGCTCTTCTCAAGGCAGATCAGGAAGGCGGTGCGCCCCAGCTCCTCCTTCCCCAGGAGGCCTTTCTTCCACCAGGCCTCGCACAGACGGAACACGGCCTGCTGCAGGGGAACCTCGGACGCGGGCAGGGACCCCAGGAGGCCTGGGGCCACGAGGGAGAGGAAGCAGGGGGAGTCGTGTGAGAACACCAGAGCCATGGGACACGCCAGTTTTTCATATTCATGGTGTGAAAAATGAAACCGAAACGTTCTCTGTTTTGACTGACGGGACAACACACGCATGCATGTGAGCTCCCGTGGCATCTACACAGAACTGAAGCAGGCACCTACCGTTTAGTATGGTGGCACACTGCAGGAGAGAGTTGTATGCGTCTCCGTCTTGTATGCCGGCCACAGAGGCCATGACCACCAGTGTCACCCCACCTAGGACCTCCATAGTGTGTTCCTGGAAATAAGTTACACCCTTGTTATGAACTATATTATCATGCTTGAATGGCAGTGTTCACGTTATGATGCAGGACTGGGGCCTTCCAATCATGCTGTGTTCTACATAACATGCCCGACAATAGAACTGACCAGATCTGGGGGGACCTCTACTTCCATGGCGTCATCCCTGACCTCTGCGTTCCAGCGATCCGGGGGGAAATCTTCCAGCGCTCCACGCAGCAGTGTGGCCAGTCTGTCCCACAGAGCTTCTCGCTGTTTCTTTGACACCTCTTGAACCACCTCATCGAGGTCGAAGGGTTCCGTAGTATCATTCTGTATGACAGATGGGCATGTACGGGAATGTCAAGGAATTCGAAAGTACATCAAACTCGAAACCAATGAGAGCTCGGAAATGAACTACTTACATGGAGTTTGGTGAACTTGAGAAAGTCATCCACATTTTCTTTGCAGACCGAATCGAAAAATGCCTCTCGTTTAGACATGTTTTAATTAAAGTAGTCAGTTTTCCTGTTTGGAAATCCGATGTTCTGCAATTATCGTTGTTCAACCTGGATGAAACTACAAAACACAACCAGATAGAAGGCGACTTTTCAGTGTACAGCTGAGATAACGCGGGCTAAGAGTTGTCAACACAGCTGACAAAAGCTAATTTAACCTGACTTATTTATGTTTATTTCTAACATACTGATGTTATTTATAAACCGGAGTCGCCCCTAGGGTTGTACCACTTAAAATGAGTATAATGATCAATTATTAACTTGTAAATATTAATTTGTTATGTTGAAAGCATAGCTCTTATGCCAGGCAGCACTCACCCAGTACGCGCCAGAATTTGATTTTACGTCCCTACGTAATGACGTCACAGCAAGTAAACCCTGATCAGGGCACTAGATGGCACTAAAGTGCTTTATCTCGGGGTTGACAAATAGAGCAGGCGCAGTGTAGAACATACGAGAATAGAAATATCCTAAAACAAGTTACAAAAACGGACATGTCGTTTTTCCCAAGTAAAGTAACTCTTTTTATTATTATTCAAAAGCCTTAAGGCTGCTTGTTGTAAAACTCAAAGATGGCAAAACAGTTTGTATGTATAGTGATTTTTTAAGGCACAGGTAGGATAACAGGATGTAGGTTTGGTTATGGGTAGGTTCCAACTGTAATTAGTGCATGGCATACCTAGAATACAGTATGGCAAAATCTGTCATTTTGACACACACACGAAAAAAAATCAAACAATACTGCTCAAAAAAATGAGCATAATCCAATAGCTGACACAGCTGTCTGCTGTTACATGTTCAGATATGACTTTTCCTTTACACACTATTCAAAACTGGAAATTCGGTAAACTCAAACTCTTAATTTAACATCCTGTACACAGATCCATACTATATACAGCACTTCCCCGTCCTGAAGCGGTCACATTATTCAGACAATATTGCACCATGTCTATTCCGAACATAATTGGAAGCACGAAAAATTGAAATAAAGGATACACATAACACTGCATGACAAACAATGTATGTAACAAATAAACACATGTTATATATGCTACTTTCAACAGCTTGTGTGGCTCTGCCTGTCCCTTTGGTGTGAATAGTATGAACAACATTTGTTGAAATCGGAGAAATCACAGAAGTCTGCATGTGACATTTTAGCATCGCTCCTTTTAAGGACGCATCAATTGAAAGACCTGCACATTCTCACCAGTAACATTTATGCTTATTATGTGCGTGTGTACATAAAAACAGACAAGGCAGTAGATATGCTGTGACACATCCAAATCTTCCGGTAGACGATGCTTTTCACACCAGGGTGAACGTTCTCACTCCAACGGGGGGATGCATATTGGGAACTCTGCCTGCTACACTTCATCTCTACAGCCGTCTGTGTTGAAGTGAGGAACAGACAGACCAAAACAAATGTACGACATGAAAATGATGTGCCCTTCAAAGATGTCACTATACTGAAGTGGAGAGTTGTGTTTTCCTGTGGGTGTCGGCAGGGTCAGACAGCGTGTTGTGGATCGTGATCAGGAAGGTCTGATCGTGTCTCCTCTCCTATACTTGGGCAGGTTTGCAGGTGCCGTCTTCTGTGAGATTGTACCTGCAAGAGGTAAAAAAGGGATTAGGAACATATGGTGAACTATATTTGTCTATGCCATATTTCAAATATTATGTAATATCCCATATTATGACTCAAAAGCTGTGATATTAGAGTGAAAATGTAATCGGAAAGAGCTGACAATATTCATTTGGATTTACCATTGGGTCCATCCTTTAGCTATGTCATCACTGCTCAAATCCACCAGTGCCTGTAATTGAACATGTCACAAATTTCCTCAATCAAAACCTCATCCCTTAATAACAACAACAAAAGAGCATCAATCTACTCAATGCCTGGTCCACCGTGTCAAAATAAACGTTTCATATAGAAATGATCCTAAAGGTTTAGCATGAAAGTACACTTTAAGGTTCAGTTTGTGATTAAGATAGCACACACTGGTACCTTCCCAAGGAGTCCTTTGTGTTTGGACAGAATGCTTCCTCCATTCTTCACAGTTACATCTAGAGTTCTCCTGTGAAGCTCCACCATAGACACACTGAACTCAAACCTGCACACACACACACACACACACACATCACTTGGTTCACCCCGCTCCATTTGAGAGCACTAATTGAGCTATTGAATTTCATCCGATCTGTAATGCAAAACCGGAGCTTTTGTCCCCAACAGAAAGTGAAGTATCAAGTAACCTGCTGGTCCAGTGGCGGTGTCTAACAGAGGGATGGGACTCACGTCTGATCGTAGACTGGGTTCAGCGTCTTCTTCATCGTGCTGGTCTTCCTGCGGCCAGTCCTGCTCTTGTCCGGCAGCAGGTAAACGCGGATGAAGGGGTCCGACCCATCCTTGGTGAATGCTATCAGGTTCCTGAGGGCATCGACAAGTCAGTCATATCAGTAATTATGACCATATTTCTTGAGGGTTAAGGTTGGGTTTTGGTGCAGTTCTATTCTATGGGCGTATATGAAGCCCTGTGTGACATTGCTTGTAAAAGAGTATACACAAAAAACATTTAATTTGATATCGTAGCTGTGGTTTTCTACGAAGAAACATCCTTTGTGAAGAAAATAAGATACGTGGTGTGAAGTGTTGCCATCATTCCGGCCCTCTCGTTCTCATCATCCCAGTGATAAACAAACAGTATTCTGCACCCATTCTGTCACTCTGGCACTCACCGACAAGCGTGCACCACCACGATGAGCTTGTTCCTCTGGGAGCTGTGACGCACCGTCAGCTGGACTTCCCCCAGAGGGTACTGGCGAGGCCCGGAACCACTATAGACACAACACAGGCTTATTTTGTTTGTTATTGTGTTAGTTTGTTAGTGAGTGAGTTCAAATGCACATGTTTGCCGAGAGCGTTACGTGTATTCCCGAGGGCGTGTACGTGGCGGTGTGCGTGCACACGCATGTGTGCGTGCGTGCACTTACTTCTGCAGCTGGCGTAGCCTCTGCTGCAGCTCCTGGGTGTGGAAGGGCAGGGAGATGTCTGAGGCCAGGCTGGCGTTGGACTCCTTGTGGGCCAGGTGCTTCTGGGAGCTGGAGATGCACGTGCCCAGGTCGGAGCTGCTCCGGATGGGGCTGGCCGAGTAGGGCTCTCCCTCCCTCCGACGAGGGTGGAGAGTGTGGGTGGAGGCCCCCATCGGGGTGGGAGGGGTCGGGGTCAGGGGGGAGTCGGAGACGGAGGGTCTGGGGGTGGGGCCTGGGACTGGGCCTGGGATGTTGGCGGCCGAGCTGGCTTTCCTCACCTGGACGGAGGACTGCTGGCCAGACGCACTCTGCTTCTCCAGGCACAGGATCTACACAAACACAGCGGGGGGGCAGAACGTCAGGATGAGGAATTTTACTGTACATATTTGTATTCAAAGAAACTAGGCTTGGCTTTAACTAGGCCTAACTGCTTTGCCAATGCAGTTGATCAAGAAATGCAGAAACTACAGTGGGAATAATGTAAAATGTACAGTGTACATAGAAATCATGTGTGCATGAGTACTTGATCAAGGTAAGTGTGGTAGGGAAACCAGTGAAGCTGGCTTTCCGCCAGTTAGCCGCCCACTGACATCAGACAGTGTCAGGCTGTGTGTCTACAGCCTGTGTTTGACAGCAGAGCCACAGGGGTGCAGTGCGTGTTTACCCGCAGTGCCATCTTGAGTTTGATGGTGGAGCTGGGCCCGGAGTTCTTGAGGGAGAAGCCCTGAGTCAGCGTCATGTCCTCCGCCGCCAGCAGACCACTCAGAGGCACCGTCAGGTTACCCAGGGTGCACTTGTGCCTGTCATCCTTCACCTGGGCGCAATCAACCGGGCCGACAGACAGCTGAGTTAGACTTACTGCACAGTATACCTGTTTCATGTCCCAGTTTAAATCTATTATTTTTCATTAGATTTCATATGAGGGGGTTAGAGTTCACTGGTGAGAGGTTTTTAATGTGATGTGTAGTTCTACCTCCACTTCCAGCTCCTGTCTCCTGGGGTTGTGGACCAGGAAGGAGAAGGCCTCCTCCCAGAGGGGCTCGCTGGTCTTGTAACGGATCTGAGGAGGCAACATGAGACGCACGACAACAACACCAGAGGGGGAAAAAAAACAAAAAACAAACTTGAGGTTAACTCACAGCCACAGTGGGCCTTTGCCCTTAAGAATAAAAGGTTGTAAACACTCTCTCACACTGTTTCTTCTCGTCATACAGAGACGTGTGTTGATAAGCTGTGGAGTCTCACCTACCTTACTGCTCAGGCTCTTGTGTCCGACTGTAAACTTAACCAAGGGACTGGGGTCACTGCTGCCCTTCTTCCCAGCCTGCACGAGGACGAGGACGAGGACAAGAGAGGTGACTCAGTCAAACGGACAAGGAGCACTCGTCAGGTCATTCTAGGAGAACCACACCGTTTACCGTGAAACTTGTGAGTCCCAGATAAGGTGATTGTTTAGGCTTTGACAGGCAGGGCAACCCGACACTGTAGCTTTCAAGGAAACAGCCCCAGCTTAGACTTGAAGGAATTGTAATTGTGCTTATTGTGTTCTCAGGTTCACACATAAAGGCCACGCTCACTTAACAATACTTGTATACATGAATGCATCTAAGGTTGCTGGGTTACGAGTGCTCACAATGCTCTGGGGAGACATTTAATATCAAATGCTGCATGAGCACAATGAGAAACATGATAACTGTACAACACAAACTGAACAAAGTACAGCACCGCATGCCAGAACTGAGTTTGAAAGGGAACACAAAAGCACAAATGGGACAGGTTAAAAATGGTTCTCCATGATGGGTGTTTGTATATGTGTGTGTGTGTGTGTGTGGGTGTATACCAAACAGATACAAAGTGCATTGAAAGGTATTTGAATGGAAACACACAGAGATATACTAGGTGTGCATGGTGTGGGTGAGGTTCTGATGTCTCTCCCTGACCCCCCCTTCTCTCTCGTATCCCTCTTTCAAGTACGACTCGGAAATCCACTTTCACTTCGTCAAGGTGCACCCCAATTAAACGTGAGTCTTGCTAACAACAAAGCAAGTTCCAACAGGATGAAGTATGAGAATTCAGGAAGCATCGGAAGCATGGAAATGAAAACAAATATTGACAGTCAAGTCAGGCACATACTTTACCAAGGCATAACTGAAGAGTCTCACTACAATATCATCATCCGTTGCCATGCAAGTGACCAATCAGTGCTCGGTTTACGGACACATGTCATTATTTTGGTTCTGTTCACCATGGTGTTCACAAGACTCTGGATGGCACAAACAGAGAACAAACACACACACACACACACACACACAAGCGGCATCGGCGTGATGTGTGCATGCGAGCCCGCTCTCTGTTACTTTACCTTCTTAAAGACTGAGGCTTGCTTCAACCCTTCATAGTTGAAGTCTAACAGGTTGGTCTTTAAGCCAAAGGGAGAGGGGGAGAGAACCACACCCGGAGTTAGTAGAATGAGGAGGACTGAGTATGGTTAAACTGTATTAGAAGGTGATTGGTTGAGAACAACCCAGGGAGGATGAGGGAAAAGGGCTACAGACAGATGTGTGGAAAAATAGAAAAGAAAAGAACTGTCAGAAGAATCCATTTTGGCCAGATCTGGGATTCACCCCAGAAGATGGCTGTGGGAGACTTTGTGGAGCTAGTCGACTGTTCTCAACTGGCATAGGAGTGGCTCTAAAGTGACTGACAAATATGTGCAAAGACACTCAAGCTGAAGAAATACATGCCTGCCAGCTACTTTCTACTTGCTACAGCAAATCTGACAGATCGATAGATGGACACTTTTCAACACACCCCTCAATATGATGTACCTCAAAGCGAACCATCAGCTGTTTCTATATACCTGACTGATTTACTGCACTGCTGGCTCTCCAGAATGATTCTTTTTTTCCCGATATCTCACATCTTACCCTCGCAAGTACAGCATGTACTTTTTTCCATTGATTATTTCACTAATCAATGGGTTTTTAGGATCCAAGTATTATTAGGAAGGACACCATGCAGCAAAGTCCCTTGACATTCTTTATGGTGGAAGACTGCAGGACCTCTGGTTATCTGTTTCCACCCCACAGCACACAATGCTAGCGCTAACGCCAGGATGCAGAGTACCGGAGGACTCACGAATAATGTTCTATACACGGGCGTACTGCTCTCACAAAAGACTAGGCCGGACGCCCTCCTCTCTCTGAGGTTTCCACAGCCCAGACTCCCCGTGAAGACGCTCTTTACGGCGCAGGAACAGAGAGAGAAGAGGGGAGGGGGGGAAATGGAATAAGGGGCTTGGGAAATGCTCCAGAGATGCTCTGCTACAGCAGGCTTGCTAATGGTTGTTGTCCTCTCCTGTGGCTGAGATCGGAGGGGGGGGCGGGGGGGTCAGACAGATGTTTTCCTGGTCATGTGAGCTCACCGTGGGGAAAGACTCTAGGTTCTAAGCATACCAAACGTTAGCTTCAACTGCTGCCCACGGGTTTTTGTTGTTGTTAAAAGATCTACCTCTAGGCCTGGATCAGACTGGTTGGTCAAAAGACATTGTTGAGGGTGAAAACGTTGCATAGCTGGGTGAAGGTAGAGAGTAGAGAGAAGGAAACATGGATTCCTGACACACACATAACAGATACAGTGACTGAGGTCTTCAGATCACCACTATGCATGTGAACAAGTCAGGAAGACTGCAGCATAGTATACAAACACCAGCGCAAGAAAAGCTCTGCAGCCATTATATTCACAAAAGAGAACAATCGTCAAACAAGTGTACTTGTATCGACGTACCGGTAGGTTCTTGGCTGAGTCTAGATACACCACCAGCAGAGCAGACGAAAGCCCCTCATTGGTGAGGCTCCTATCGGCACGCACGCTATTCAACACCTGATTGGACAGAGGAGACCAGGAAGCCGACACTCATCATGACAGACAGAATAACAAAGTGTCCGCTAAATAAATACATAATTAAAGGTATACCAAGAGAAGCAGGGGCCAACACCATACCTGGTCGATCTTCTCAGGAGTGGAGAGGAGAGAGAGCCACTCCAGTTTCAAGTGGAGCTTCCCCGTAGAGATTTCTTCAAGATGAAACCACTGAAAATGTATTAACGAATGAATCCCAACAAGGTTGTTAAGTGTTCTGTGTAAATCAAAGCCAAAAGGTTGATCAAAATGTCATTACTTTTGAAGACACATAGTCACGAGGGTACATTTATATGACACATTAACATTGTCAATGAATCTGACAACCCCCAACCCCCACCCCCCCCAAAAAATAAAACACGCAAGAAGCGTTTTTACCTCGTCCACCTTCTGCTCTTTGTGAAGCTCCGTCAGATCAATCATGAGGCTGCGATTTAAAGTGCGGACAAAGATTTTAACACAGAGTCAGCAGGGGGAGAGAAAACATAGATTGATCTCAAACAAGGTCTATATATATCCTTCAGCGGTGCGTTCGCCCAGAGTTGGTCTGGACCTGCTTCAGCACACCAGCCGTTCCTCTTGCCCTGGGAAGAACGCCCA
Source organism: Mallotus villosus (assembly GCA_903064625.1). NCBI lineage: Eukaryota > Metazoa > Chordata > Actinopteri > Osmeriformes > Salangidae > Mallotus > Mallotus villosus. Next base: position 98,946 of record CAEFZP010002604.1, on the reverse strand, counting down.
TGCTGAGCTCGGATAATTGCAGTCACTCATTCATCAACCGGGTTTCGTTATCTACGGTCGGCTAGAGAGCATCCGTTATCTGGACGCGGTCATGTGTCTTTGCACAGGGGTTTTTCCGGAACAATCTAGTTCATCCACGTACTAGATGTCAGGTCATTAGAGAAAGGTCTGGTATTGAATGTGAGCAGGCAGGTGTAATAAAGCAGCCGCGAGCAGCGTGGGCTCATGATGAAGTGCAGTGTGGGAAATGAAGCTATCTGATCTGATGATCATACCTGCCCAGGAAATCGTCCTTGTCTGGGTCTTCATCAAACAGCTCGATCTCCAGGTGCTGGCCCGAGGGCTCGTACACCAAGGCCTGATGACCGCAACAACACAGTGGCCACTCAGAACAAGTCCACAATACATCTCCAAATGTTATTCATATCGCATGCTGTTTGTACCTAGACACGCCAATACACAACCCCTCCATTTGATTTACAGTTTCCTGTCAGGAATGATATTGATTGAATAACACTTAGCCAGATTAGAGGGAGGAAAGAAAAAAACTCAAGGGTTGAATGGTAAGTGTATTTAAACGGTGAGTGTATTTAAACGGTAAGTGTATTTAAACGGTGAGTGTATTTAAACGGTGAGTGTATTTAAACGGTAAGTGTATTTAAACGGTAAGTGTAGCGTCTTGGACAGGTGCAGAGACATTGCGGCGGCATGTCTGAGGAGCGAGTGAGTCACGCCTGTTTTCCATTCATCACCTCGAACACTTCGTTCCATTTGGGGTGGAGGCACTCCTTGATGGTCTTGCTCTGGAAGAGCTGGTTGCCGATCTGGATGACGCCGTAGGGGTCAGACTTGCCCTTGATCAGCCCCCCCAGGAACTTATCCTTCCCCTCCAGGTCCTGGGCCTCCAGGAAGTGGATGCGTAGGACTCCCTGGACAGATACACACAGACACGCAGATACACATGAACACATACAAACATACATTAAACACAGACACAACATACATAAACACATACAAAACATACATTGAACACATACAAAACATACATTGAACACATACAAAACATACATGAAACACATACAAAACATACATTGAACACATACAAAACATACATGAAACACATACAAAACATACATGAAACACATACAGAAAATACATGAAACACATACAGAAAATACATGAAACACATACAAAACATACATGAAACACATACAAAAAAAGAAAATATGCCCACGCGCACAAAGACGGACCACTTGAGTGCAGGGAGAGTTTTAATTATAGAAGCCTGTGACACTTCCAGGCCAAGCTAGGAAGAGGAGATAAGACCTGACATTAGCTGTGGAACATAACAAGGCTTTGCTCGCAGCTGTGTGAAACACGACCGCTAGTCATCAAGACCGAGTCCACGATCTCTGCTTATCAAAACAAAAGTGTGAGTGAACTTAATGATGCATGATATCGTGGGTCTTCTCACTGCTACTCGCTCCTTTATTTATTGGATTATATAAGCATTATTGTCGGTAGTGACTTTGGAGCGCTGTTGTTGCAGATGTTACGCGTAAGAACTCGTGCTTTTGTTGTTGCTGTTGACATGAATGCTAAATGAAGCGAAGGCCGAATGCTAAGTGAACAGTGCATGATGTCGTAGGTCAGAGACACTACCTTAGGCAGGGGGAAGCGCAGTTTAGCCAGCTCCACATCTCCCACCAGGGGAATGGTGATGCGGTTAGGTAACACCAGGTAGCTGTAGATGATGTCTTGGATGATGCTGTCCGAGAAGCCACTGAAAAAAAGACGAGATGTAGACGAGATAGATTGAACGGATTAGATATATCTGTAATCTGATATCGTTGGGGTATAAATAAGGTTCACATAATCTCATCTAAGCAGAAAGGAATATGTTATTTGGTTATTTTGAACGTCAGACGGAAGGGAACATTGGAATGGGTTCAAGCACGGTGTTGGAGTAAGCCGACAAAGCTCCAAATATCACCGTGATCCAGTAAGAAGTCAATAATATACAACGACCTTCAGCTCCTTCCACAGGACATCAACAGAGACCCACAGGCCAGAGTGAGCGAGTCCAAATCCAGACACATGTACTGGCAGTAACCTAAGCACGGGAGGCATTCACTAACGCTGACGGACGCAAAACAGCTTTTTAACTGTTCGTCCGTTCTCAGATACGCGTCTTCAAAGTGACACACAAGCACTCTGAACAGTCGCTGACAGTGCAGCATCCCCTCAGGGAGCCTCCGCAACATCTCCTCGGAAATAACCCCACACTCATTATCTCCTCTCTCTGTCCAGCCTCGTGAAGATACGGCCAGGCCGGTGTGCTCCACACAGGGCAGATTTAAAGGGGCATTAGAGGGAATATGACTCTCCCCCTTGGAGCATGATCGATCACGTGGAGGAGGTGCACGGTTTGTGGGGGGGGGCCGGGGGGGGGCTGTAGACGTGTGGCAATGGCCGTGGAAGATTCCGGCAGCTTCAGCTGTTATTGTTCCCTGCTGACCTTGCGGCGGCGGGTGACTCCTCACCAGAAATAACATCAGACCGCCACAACACACGGCCACAGACACACACACACGCGCTCACACACACACACGGCCACAGACACACACACACACGCTCACACACACATTCAGTGGAGTTGGTGAGAAACGTCAGATGCATAGCGGCGATGGGCTATGAGATAAAGAGGAAGAGAGAGAGAGAAAGAAAGAGTGAGACTTCATGAACCGTGGTATGGTTCTGGGGGGGGCGGGGACTATGACGGCATGGTGGGGTGGGCTAAGGGAGAAGGGGGGGCGGGAGAGTGGGAGTGTCTTCAGACTCTGCTGTAGTATGCAGCTGACGCTGCCAGTCCCCTGCACTCAGGGAGCCAGGGCTGGAGCTGGAGCATGTCTCCTAACGCCAGGCGACACCATTTCCAAACCCAGTCCCTGCCACACATCACTCCCCCCACCCACTGCACATGAGCAGGGGTCCCATATCACACACACACACACACATCAAATTGAGTCATGGTCTACTGGCAGTTGAGATTGATTACACATTTCCAGATTCTCTTCTGAGGTTGGGCAGACGTGTGTGTGTGTGCGCGTGTGTGTGTGTGTGTGTGTGTGTGTGTGTGTCTGTCCTCCAAGAGATATGATTTCATTTTTGATTTCAGGTGCTTCTACAGTGGGAGGTTTTTCCCCCCACATTGTCCCCGCTAACAGTAAGTATTTGTTCTATAAGCCAATGAAAACCCAAAGTAGCTAAACAGCTGCGCTTTACAAAGCGATCTCTTTAATTCCAACTCGCCTGAAGAATTCCCAAAGTCCCCTGGTCATTAGCCAATTATGTCTCAATAGTCAAGTATTACAAACCCACCGAGAGCGGCCCGATTTAGCAACTACTGTACTTTCACTGAGGCTAAGAGAATGAGATTTGAAGAGAGAATGTGATGAAAACCGCAGTCGTTTGCCTGAGCCGTGCCACTGCGCCGACTGTGGCTTTGTAAAGCACTTGCAGCCCTGTGTTAAGCATGAAGGCTTAATGAGGTGAAAGCAACACAGCCGTGAGGCCATATTCTCCTTGCAAGAATAAAACCCACACGGGCCAGTGCTAAAACACACACAAACACACCCTCTTGACACACACACACGCACACACATTGACACGCACTAAAAGAGATAGCATACCTACACATGCATAGCTACTCTGATAAGCCCTGCAGATAACAGTGCTAGTTTAGTGTGTTAGGAGAGTGGACTGATAAACCAGTTTCCCAAGACTTACTTTAGCCCTGGAATGTCTAGAATATTGGTCAGGCCAGTCCAGTTGATGTCCAAAATCTACAGAGGAAAGAGATAGAGGACAGCAGAGACGACAAAGAGAGAGAAACAGAAAGAGAGAGAACAATTAGGAGTCAATCAAGACACATACTCGCAGACAGAAGCATATTTCCCTGCAGTGCAGTAGCTGCTTATTGCTTATTTCTTTCAGTCACGGGTTCATTTCATTTCTCTGAGGGAAAACTAAGACATGAGAGGGGAGGGTGGAAGATAACAGGCCTCCTCTTAACTGGATAAAGCATTACACTTTACTGATGTTTCCGCCACACTTGATGTACCATCGGAGTGGCACGGCTCTTATAACATATTCTTCTAAAACACAACACCAGAAACAGCCAATTGAGTGCCAAAAAGTTATACCGACACACATATTCCTTCTACTTAACCAGTTCTACCACAAATCACACTCATTCGAGGTTTAACAAAGACCCCCGCGGTGAGGAGTGTCTGTTATCTAACCTCCATGGACAGGGCCGTTGTTTCCCCTGACTCAGAGTGCATTATGGGCCAGATCCCCGTGAGGCCTCTTGGTGAGTCATCACCAGCTCAGTGAGCCAGCAGATCCTGCCAAGGGACTGCACAAACACCTGGCTCACTAACACATTCACAACCCCAATCGCCTCGAGAAACAGCATGGCCATGCTGTGGGATCAAATGGGATCAATGGATGTGTACCTTGCTGTGGTTAGGCTCCTGACGATTGTGTGTTTGCAAAGGAGCCCTATAGAAAGAGCATTGTTGTTCTAGGCCAGGAGGCTGATGCTGTTAACACCGCACTTGATGTAGGTAGATCACAGGCGCAGAGTCGCGGGAAAACATTCCACTCTGAGGCGGGGGAAAGGCATAAAGCTGACAGCTCCACTTTCAAATCCTCTGCGGCACTTTCATTTGTCTCTCTAGACCCGAAGTATCGGTTTCACTGTGAGTACTAATTGCTGTTCCTTTCCAACCCCCCTCTGTCATCCCTATCTCTCTCTCTCCGTGTCTTGGTGTCTTTCTCTCTCCCCTGCTAGTTGTGCGCTCAGCAGAAGATATGCACTTGTGGGGGGGAGGGGTGGCACTGCAGGGCTATCAAAGCTGCTTCACAGACACCAGGCAGCACCTCTGCTCTGGGCCACACACCTGCTAACAAACACCAAGCCCCAGCACAACTGGGTGGCAATGCCCCAGGCTCCACCTCAAAGTGGAAAACAACAAATGAAGGTTTGATTGTTTTGAATTTCCCCCATATATGCAGGCCGGTACAAATGCTGCATCAGCATGTTCTGAACAACGCATGACTGATCTCAGCGATGTCACATAAAACATGTGTATCCTATACTTTTAGCATCACTTTTATGACCATATCATCCTGTGTATAACCACTGCATAACCACAGATTCAGCATTCTGTCCTGAATAATGTATTAGGTATCACTAACGGTAAGTGTAACAACAGTGTTGCAGTCACACACACAATGCTTTATTTCCCTATTTTACTTAGGTTTTGCATGAAACCCTGGGGCTTAACCTATTATGGTCTGAGAATGTTTTCATTTGATTTGGCACAAAAGATCAGTCCATTTATGGCGAGCACTCGTACAATGACGACTGAAGCTTTGGTATGCAGTTCAGTTCACTGTAGGGCCGTCTGGTATATGTGCTGTATTCTTTATACATACTTCTCTCTGCTTTCTTCCAAGTCACGTTCGCAGGGTCAGGCTGACTTGAGAAACTATCAGCTGCAAGGCCACTGGGATAGCTGTGCGTGCAGGTGTGTGTGTGTGCAAATGTGTGTGTAAGTAGTGTATGTGTGTGTGTGCGCGCATTTGTGTGTGTGTTTGTGTGTGTGTTAGTGTGCGCATATATCATTAACACCAACCGCTTTTCCTGACATCCACGTAAAAAGAATGTGATTTACAGACGAGCTCCTGCACACACACCCCCACCCGTGTCTCCTGCAGTCTATCTGCTCTCTCTTCTCTCTCTCTCTCTCTCATCTCGTCTCTCTCTCTCTCTCATCTCTCTCAGTCTCTCGCTCATCTCATCGTCTCTCTCTCTCATCTCGTCTCATCGGTCATCTCTCGTCATCTCTCTCTCCTCTTTCTCTCTCTCCTCTCATCATCTCTCTCTCCTCTTTCTCTCTCTCTCATCCTCTCTCTCTATCTCGTCTCCTCTCTCTCTCTCTCTCTCTCTCTCGCTCCCTCTCCCTCTCTCTGCGTGGGCTACATAGGCACAGAAGAGAGAGCTGCCAAAGTAGGGCTAGCCTCATCTGTAGCTATTTAAAGCTCTATCCTATCCACTGGGAAAATCCTATTCCGACTTAAGGTACCAAAAGAGTTAGCAGCGATCTCTGAACTCAAAAAGAAAGGGAGTGAAAGAGAGAGGGATAGATTATCCGCCGTGAAGCGCATATCGGACACGTCGATGAGCGGGAGCCTTCGGCGGCGATGTGAAGGTCTGATGCAGGATGGGGAGTGACGGGGAGGAGAGTGGCCGAGGAGGACTCACAGGTTTTTTTGAGGAAGAATATCGACAGGGCTCCGACGAGAGGCATGTCACCTAGCAACGGCTCCATGACCACTCGCAGCACTCCGTGGAGCTGCGGAGACAAGAGGGTTAGGGCGTGAGACAAAAGCACCCGCGACGTCGGACACGCTCGCACTACGCACACAGACAAACACACTACTGTTGCCCACCCCGAACACGCATTGGCACACACACAGACGGGGACACACGTGACACGGGACAGGGAACGGACACGCCCGGGCCCACTGACCCACCTAACGAGCTCTCCTCAATCTCTGAGAAGGAACGTTCCACAGAGGGACGCTGCATCACGTGAATGAAAGAGATAGTGTTCAGTCAGCCACTGCACACTGTGCCCATCCAATGTATGTCATGCATGGAATATAACGATTGACAAGCATCCTTTGCATGTTTCTATAATACCGAATGAAAATAATACATTTTGATCATTTCATTGGTCAAAGAGAGTTTGTGATTTCGAAATGTGTGGCTGCTTTGGCACGACACTACAGCACAATCTGAATGTGTCTGTGTTTTCTGTTCAATAATAGAGCTGCTCAGAGTGAAGGTTGCTCTGAAAGGGATAGTGTTTTTCTCAAAGCAGACAGCTTGATTGCTTTTCCTGTCTGCTATATTCTGTTATCCACTGGCCAATTACACATTTCAGCACTTCAGCATAGTTCTATTTTCTTTTGGTCTCCCACAAATGCACACACACACACACACACAACACACACACACACAAATATATACACACCAATATAATGTTGTTTTCAAATGAGCTAAGTCAATGTAAGAATACAAAGTGTAGAAATATAATATTGATAACACAGTCCAAAACCTTAATTAAACACCCAGCATATGAACCTAGCTAGATTTAATTGTGTATGAAATCAAGTGGTATAATAAAATGTGATGTGCTCCACTTGTTAAAAGACTATTAAAGCCACACAAATGTTCAAGGCAGCAATTATACAAATGTACAAATGTTAATTAATCTATGTCATTTTGGAAACATCTGGAACATTTAGCAGAGGTCTCCATTACCTGAATGCTCTTAATGCCAGCTTTGCAGTAGTATCTTTTCACTTCTACATCAATTTCAGTGTTCCCAACAAAACTGCAACAAAAAAACAAGTGTCAGCATAGTCAAACCTCAATGTAGCAGTCGATTAAACCCGAGTTTGGTTCTGAATGCAAGATGAGCTCTGGAAAAATGACCCTCCAGGTGTGACATGACTGTATATGTCCTGGCAGGACAAGCCTGGTCACCTGATTTGTAGATCCATGATGATTTGACGCTTGTCCACGTTCTCTGTGTAAACCTTGACCCCCGTTGACCCTGAGGGGCTGGACCCAGAACAGACAACGGATCACGCCAACACATCTCTGCTCGTCTAAGATCACAACCCCACCCCCCCCCTCATCGTGACAGTACCCTACAACCGTGACCCTACAGCGGAAACTATTTCAGAAACACCCACCCCTCCCCCTGCTCTCCTTACAACGCCTGCTAGGGCTCTTACTTTGTCTCAGAATAAACAGGCGAAACACAACCGTTTCAGAATGACATTTCACAAACCTCGAAACCGCACGGCCACTTTGTTTGAAGAGTTTATGATGTCAAGAGTTACACCATGGTTATATTTGTCTAACTACCGTCTAACTACCAACAAGCCAACTATGACCTCAGGGCTCTCTCCCTCCACGGTTAGGCAGTGACTCTCACCTTGTCGCCCATGTCGATCTTGGTGAAGGAGAATGAGCCCAGATGGCCATTGGCTTCCTTCACCGCCGGCTCGATGGTGTCCTTGAACAGCTTCTCCACAAACTGGCAGATGTAGGGCCACATCTGTCTCACTGTCTGAGCAGGTCACAGAAGGGAAACAGGTCACAGGGCTGGCACCAATGGCATGGTTGGCACCTGCCTGGTTGCTACTCTGGCCAACACTTTCGGGAGTCCTGATCTGGCAGCTTTCATCATAGCCATTAGGGGTTGGCGTCTCCATGACGAACCTCCAGCTGAGGTATTGCTAATCTACTAAATGGCTATAGAATGTGCCAGCCAACAAAACTGTAGACTACAACTAACCTTGTGTCCATGAAAGCTATGTGAGAGCCTTTCATTAATCTCCGCACGTCTATAATTCAGCATGCATGCAAGGGCACGTGCCGGTGACATTTTTTATCAGCTTGTGCTTAACATAAAGTAGTGTTGGTAGTAGTAGTGTGTACATATCAATATTTCAAACGTCCAAGTTCAGGGGATTTCAATGGGGAGTGGTCAAAGAAACTGGAATGTGACTGGCTCCTTGTGTGTACGCATCATATGGGGCAGTGGCTGTGTGCTTCAGCATGCCGCAGTGAGCGTCGCTGCATCTACCGCTATAGATCTGCTGGTGTGAGGATGGGATGGGGGAGGGAGGGAGAGAGAGAGAGAGAGAGAAGGCGAGATAGAGAGATGTACAGAGAGAGAGAGAGCAGAGAGGAGAGAGAGAGCGAGCTAGAGAGAGCAGAGAGAGAGCGAGAGACGAGATAGAGAGATGTCCACGCTAGCGATGCAGACGACGATAGAGAGAGCGCTCGCTAGCGCTCGCGCGCTCGCGCTGCTAGAGCTCATCGCTCAGCGCTCGCTCTACTCGCGCTCTCTCGCTCTCTCGCTCCTCGCGCTCTCGCTCTCTCCTCCCGCAGCGCTCTCTCTCTCGTCCGCTCGCTCTCTCGCGCTCTCGCTCGCGCTGCGCGAGCGCTCTCGACTAGAGAGAGAGAGACGAGAAACAAGCTCCCCATTCTCGTGTAGCCATCAGAGCATTCGAAAGCAGAAGCAGGCCTTCATCCAAAAAGAATAGATTGGACAATCTCTCTTTGTCATTACCTTGTTTAACCACTCCACTCTTTCAACGTCGGGGTAGTGGACCTGGGGAGGAAGTGGAACAACAGACATTAATGAGTGTGTGTGTGTGTGTTGGGTTATAGAAGCAATCTGGTTTCGGGTTTTGTTACTGACTATCTTCGTGTCATGACAAATATCTCTCGTTGCACAAATCATCTGGTCATCAGATATACGGTGGCTGAGCACAGCACGGACTGAGCATCAGGGATAGAGACCAGTGCCCTCGGCATGTACTCTTTATTCACACACACACAGTCAATCTCACTCACTCATGCACACCATGTGTATCATTCATTTTCTCTCTTCCTGACCTCCCCCCCCCCTTTCCCCTTGCTTCCACCATGAATAAATAACAGCAGCCCCACATTCTTCAGTATGACAACAACCATTTCTAAACAGAGAGCGTCACACCCTTTTATCCCACATGTAAAAGGGAAAAAAAAAGAAGCTGTCTATTTGTTATTCCCCATGCAGCAATAGAAGCTGTGATGGAGCTGAGTTAAATACTAATGCAGGTAGGAAGAGAGCTGATTCAGCATTACTGTCAGTGTAACTGGGAGGGACTGAGCAGGGGAGAGGAGTAGGAGGACTGGGAGTAGAAGTCAGCAGAAACACACACTGGATCATTCAGAGTTAAAACCTGGAAGTGACTCGGTGAAGCAATTAGAAACACTCATAGGGGTGAGTGACAGTGTTGGCAATGATCTGGTCCCCGAGTACATCCATGCCACTTAAAGTCTCTGAAATGGCCTCAGGAGGACTATATCTACAGCATGTGAGATGTTTCATTGCAAAACGCCCATTGGGACAGGCCTTTCTTCAACAGCCCTAACCCTGTTAATAATCCCTTTGTAAGTAGACTGTAGGTTTGTCATTTTCAAATGAATAAAATATGAAGATGGGAAGTTGATGTGACCAAAAGGGAAGTTTAGCGTAGACCTTTGTCAGGACAGCGGAAGCTAAGACATCACGTACAGGGTGGAATCAGGTTCGGTTGTCCGCAAAGCTGAAATCTTTGCCGACACTATGTCTTTTCTCCTCAAGAGTTTCTCGAGAGGATTTTATTTTCTGTTCCACTTTGCCTTCACCTTGAGAACTTGTGTCTCCCAGGACGGGTGAATAAGCTGGCGGATCTGTTCAGGCCTACTTCTCACAGTCGGCAGCATTAAACTGCAGATGACTCACTCTATATACTTCACCACCAAAAGAGATTTGAGCTTTACACACAAAATAAAGAATATTACAGCGCAGCATTTTTTTGCATGATAGAAAAGCTTCTTAAGATAATTTTTCCAGATTTATGAACACTGTCAGATCGTTTTTTGGTAGTTCTCCTGTGTAAAAAGAATGTTTTAAAACAAAGTAAACTACAGTATGTACACATTTATTAAATATATATTAAAAGGGATTAACAACCAACATATAGAGGATATAGACTCGTCTGGAGACTCATCCCGTCTGAGAAATGATCCGGAGAGACATTTCGAGTGAGCAGTGGCTTACAGTTTAAGCTCCATGAAATGTCTGGGGACGTAGGCTGAGGAGAAATGGCTGGTTCATTAAATGTTACAATTTCAAAAGTTTAAAAGTTTCTCATGAGGACAGAAAGCATCATACAGGCTCCTTAATATGACCTACATAAGCACATCCTCTTCCTCCTCCATAAGAAACACCAGAACAGGTGTCTGTTGTTATGTCAGGGAGTGTCCTCTGGAGGCTGAGCCACACAATAGCTCAGTGTGTTGTTGGTCACTGTAAAACAACTATGAGGATACATCCATTGAGAAAACAACTACTCTGAAGAAACACTCCTAAGCATGCTAATGTTCAACAGTGCTCGCTGGCAGCTCCCACAGAGGAAAGGCATTTCATCTACTGGCAAATTGAATCAGGGCATCTTTGTTGGAACCTTAGGGCCTATCTTATAACATTATACGAGCAGACCTTGGACAGTGTCCCAATGTGAATTGACAGTTAAATTTTTGTTACTACACACAGGAACCCAACTTGATGTATTATGAGCTGTTAGGTCGTTCTGTTGGTCTCTAGGCCCCTTAACTAAGATTCAGTGGTTTGGCTTATATCTTTATTAAGCTTTAGGGTGGATATTAAATTGAAAAGTACTTTGTTTTGTACTGATTACATCCTCTATCCAGTATTTTCCACTTATCATCAATGGACCCTTGGTTATATAGAAGCAGTATATTCAGGCCAGGTGGTGCTGAAGTATAGGGGATCTCAAGTCTGACACAACCTTTTCAGGTGATTGAGCCTTACTGTAGGCAAGCCACAGGGCAGAGGACAGTGTGACAATGCCAAACATTTGGGATAAAAATAGAGTGAAAATTGGTCATGACACCCCATGTTTTTCCCATGACCAAATTGGCAGTCACCTTGTCAGTTGGAAGGGCAGAAGACACCATAGCTGTTCCCCAAATTCCCTGTAGATGACTTGGGCTGTTGTGTTAGTGAGGGTCACACCCTAATCACATTGTTAGTTTCAGGGCATAAATGGTTCAAAGCACCAAAACTATTTACAGGTGATCCTGTTAAGTTTCAGTAGTAAACTTGCCCATCACTCCCATTGCCTTATGTATACCACATGGGCCAGACTTCAGTTAAAGTCAACTTTTGACCAATATGTTAGTGACAAGTTGATCTTCCATTCTTAAGGATGCAGTTAGCTGTTGTCACACAGTGGTGGGACGTCCTATAATAGCAGGGTCCCTGTGGGCATGTCTGCATGTGCCCGGGTGTCCGGTTTACTATTGTGCCTGGCTGTATTTAGAAAGTGGCTCAGTGTAATGTCACTGCTGAGGACAGCTGCCTAATCACAGCTTTACATGACACTGTATTGCTCCCTCCTCAAGTCTGGTGATGGTTTTCCTAGAAACTAGAAATTGTTGACTTAGAAAAGATAACATGAAATCCTATCCATGGAAATAAATGTGTGGCAATGGATGCCCTTTTAGGCCTCATCTTACCCATGATGGCAAATCTGAGGTGGTCAGACTTTGCTTTACTGTTTTCTCCTCTTGTTCAAAGAACGCATAGGCTCTGCTCAGTCTATTGTTCTTGCCTCCAGTGTTTCTTCTCCACAAATAGAATATGACAAGTCCAATCAGTAGCCAGCTGAAACTGAATTCCAAATAACCCAAAACGTATATGGGGAAAATAAGAACAAACGTCTTTGCGAACTGAATCCACGTGTGAGTGAGTTCCCCCGCTGTGGACCCCAAACTGTTATCTGGTAGGTCCGCCGAGGGTTGAGCAAAGTTCGGATTCGCTGGAACTGGGCTCGGTGAGTTTAGTCCATTTTCCTTAGGTCCAGTGGAACTTGCATTCTGTGAATGTGCTCCTCGTACAGCCGTCATGCTGTCTCTTGACATTTATTTTCCCTAAAAGTCAATGTTGTTTAGAGTTATAAAAGAGCGTCCTCTTCTTGGTCAAACCGGTTTCCATCCGTAAGTGAAATTAACAGAATTCTAATAGCCCCTTTAGGTTAGGTCGCCTTCATACCAGCACATTTTGCGCTGTTAAGAGGGGGCGTTAGCTATAAGTTGCAACCAGCTTCACCGATAACAAGTTATACATGACAAAATCACGGACACAATAAATTATTCCTCAAATCAACAACACACCTATTCCGCGAACCGAACAGTTCATTTGCCCCACCGCAGCTGTGTGTTTGAGCGCTCGAGCGACAGGCGCATGATCGCGTTCTGCCCACCCTCCCCATCTCGCTTCATGAGGGTGAATGGCAAGAGCGCAAAATCGCCACCTCGTGCTCACCAACTGTATAAACACAACAAAAACACTGATTGCCTAAAAATGTATGGGCATTGAATCAGGTTCAGCTAATCCACATCGCATGAAGACATTGCACAATTATATACAATACATTCACAGATTAAACTGTAGCCTATGTCTAACACGATTGATTATTCTGGCATTGCTTGATCTATGCTGTCTCCATGGTCATCTGTTGTTGCTGTCATCATGGATCGTTCTTCTATCTTTTAAGAATCCTGTTGTCAAGATGACCTGACGCATTTGCCTTAGTTTCAGCCACATGCGCTTGCGCAGACAGCATTTGCGATCATGGAGTTGCTACAACATCATAGCTAGCGAAGCTTTCTATCTAACATAATTCACATTACTTTTTGAGGATTGAAGTACAAGTAGTAGTATGCATCAAGAGAAGGTAGCGTAGTAACTAAATGTAAAAAGTATTGTGTGCGTGAGTACACCGTTAGCCTGTTTAATAGCTACATTAGCCAAGAAATGTTAGCTGCTAGCCAACTAATTCCAGTATGTACTGTAGAGCTAGCTATGTAACTGAAACTTGCAAACTGCCAAATGTATTTATTCACCTGGTTTACTAACTTTGCTTGCTAACTATGGATATGCATATTCATTTTCTTTAGAAAATAACTAGGGAAGATACATGGAAGGCAGATGACCTAAGGAAACATATACGGGTATGTTAAAACAGGACTCTTGTTTTCAATTCACTTAATTAATCCTGTAATGTAATGAGCCATTGTTAATGTTCACATTGCTTCTTATGGTATTGGTGCAATTAAAAAACATAATCATTTCTTGTTAGGGTGGGGGACGTGAGGATGACCATGGCAGGAGGCGAGAGGAGTATGAGAGACAACACAGGGGTGGCGAGTCTCTGGAGAGACGCCCACGAGACCCAGAGAGAGAGGCCAGGAGAGAAAGAGACAAGCAGAGAGAAAAGGAAGGCACTCAAGAGAGAAAAAACAGAGAGAAAGACCGACATCTGGATCGAAGGAAAGAGCATTCGAATGACCGGATAGGTGATAGGGAGGAGAGAGAGAAGGAGAGGAGAAGAGAGAAGGATAAAGTGGTTGATAGTAGCAAATACCAGGATGGGAGCAGAGAAAGTAGGGACAAAATACACCATAGAGGAGAGAAGGAAAACAGAGACAGAGAGAAGGAAAGGGCACGAGAGAGGGACAAGGACAAGGATAGAACCAAGGATAGGGAGAGAGACAAGCAAAGAGACAGAGAGAAAGGGGCAGAGGAGAGAGATAGGGAGAGACGAAGAGAGGAGAGGGAAAGAAGGAGAGAGGAGGAACAAAGTATTGAAAGGAAAGCTAGGGACCGACGGCAGGAGAGCGACATGAGAGATGGGCACAAGGATCGAGAACATCTCAAAGAAAGTGAATACCATGACAAACGGAAGGATAGAGAAAGGAGAGAGAGACACTCAGACAGAGAGCGTACTGTACAAAAGGAGGACAAAGGTAAAGTTACGAAAGACCAGTAATGCTACACTTTACCGAAAAACATGACCAGCCGACTAGATGTTGAAATGACAACAAATTGGTTGTGTTGCTTTCATTTCAGAATACAGGGAGCACCGTCGAAAAGAGAAAGAGGAGAGGGAAAGGAGACACAAGGAGACTGCACCACCCGTGAGTGTCTTTAACACCGCCAGGCTGCTTCAGAATCACAGAAGCCCATTTCTCGACTCCACTTCCTTCACATCAGCAGTCGTTCTTCCTGATAGGACGTAGCAGAGAGCCGGAGACGTGACGGTGACTCCAGAGAGGTGGCACGCAGGGATCACAAGCCTTCCGAGGATCGTCACCGTGCCGACGGAGAGGGGGCCGAGAGGGATAGGCGCAGAGAGCGAAGGCGCAGAGAGGAGGTGGACCCCAAGAGGGAGGTCACTGAGAGGAGCAGAGACAAGAGAAGCCATCAAGACCCCAAGGAAAAGAGAGAAGATGTGGAAACAAAGGTTGGTTACATGTTAATTCTTGGTTCTTTAGGGGTTAATCCATACTGAATTTTCTGTTATGTGTAATGTTTTTTTTCTTCAAAAACCTTGACAACATTGGTGATAAGGCACAGGTGTACAACTCACATATGTCAGTGGACGTTTTCCATACCATACAGAACAATTACATTGGTATGCCTCAACTGTGTGTTTCCTCTTTGTGACCCAGGAAGTACTGGGGCAATCAGAATCCGTGTGGAGGTCTAGTCAGAAAGAATTAAGTGACACAGAAGAGCCCGTAAGACTCTTATTTTGAAAAGAGGATTTTCCTTATGGCCGTTCTTTCCTCTGCCAGCATGTGTACACAGCATGGATGCTTTCAGGAAAGAGTTTTAGATGGACAGTGGGGTCTTCATTGAGGACTAATTCTTTAATAAACTACATAGGTTCTGTAAACATGTATTCTATACAACACTTGTTGTGAGCAAGTGTTGGACCACAGCATTCTACTTTCTCAGTTTTGCGTTCATTGTTTGCTTTCTATGACCTATGCCTGCACATGCCTCCATCACTTGCCACTGCTTCCTATGTCCCAGCTTTTTGCATGGCATTATTTATAAGTATTGGAGTCTGTCTGTGTAAACACTTACTGTTTTGCGATTGACTGTTCTTCAGCTGGTAAAATTGACTGAATTTGCAGGTTGAAAAGCAGGATCCTCAAACTGAGAGCCAACCTGATAATGATGGTGATGCTCCGGACTATGAAGAAGACTTTGAGGTACGAATATGGCTAATATTTTTGTGGAGATGCTGAATAGAAAAAGGCAGCCTTGCACATTAACACACACAATATAGGTCATTTCAATCGATTTTTGTTTTGTTTCATCACAAATTTTGCATGCTCTTAACGGATTGCGTTTCAAGAAAATGGTGAGTGCATCATCAAGCCCGTTGACGGCCACTTAAACTTTCCGTGTCGAGATGGAGGAACAGCATGGCGTCTATTCCAGACTAACTAGATTGTTCCCTCTTCGTAGGAGTACGAGGAGGATTTTGAGGAGGGGAGTGAGAGTGGCGGTGAGGAGGAGGAGGAGAAGCAGACCCACAGCCAGGAAGAAGAGACAGGGGAGAGAGAAGAGAGGGTAGAACTGAACCCACAAAGGAGAGAGCAGATAGAAGCCATCCAGAGAGCCATGAAAGAAGAGAACGAGAGAGTGGGCTCCGTCCAGACGAGGATCAGCAGGGAGGAGGAGGAGAGACCCAGTAAGACTGGAGGTATAGGATGGAAATGTTGATTGCTATTTTCAGGATAGGGATTTGGGATCTGTTTTGTCTCCTAGGGGATTAGAAAGATGTTTTAAAATGCACACGCTATCCTTTCCACCCCTCATTCCATTTTTGCACAACTGAATCAATTGCATTAATGTGTCGCGTAGGTCCATCAACTGCTTCAGACATTGTTCCTTTTTGATGCGCACTCGCAGGTACGGAAACGCTCCCCCAACAGGGGAAGTTCATCGACTTTGTGGCCGCAAAACACCGCGAGGTCCACAAGAAAGTCGCCTGCCAGCAGAAGTAGGTCTGGGTGGTACCGAGGGCAGCTATTCTGTTTTCAAACATTTCCATCATTTAGTGTCCTTTCTGAGGACTCTTAAGATATCCCCCTAACGGTTGTTCACGCATGTGTATGCATCCAACAGAAAGCGCAGTGTAGAGCTGCTCCGCATCATTGACTTGGACTACTCCATCACCTTCTCCCTCCTGGACCTGCCACCTGTGAACGAGTACGACATGTACATCAAAAGCTTTGGGGCGACCAACACCAAACAGGTTTGGGTGCTTTTTTTCCCCCCTTTTTTTCGTCATTAGTACTTCCGAGGCTAAACCGACATATCTTTCTGTCCAGGCTTATGTTCAGTGTAACGAAGACAACACTGAGCGAGGCATCCAAACTGAAGAGGTGGAAAACAGCGAGAAGTGGACACAGCACCCTGCAGAATGGAACGCTGTTTGTGGAGGTGAGAAGACAGCTAGACATAAGGCTTTTCACTTTCGCAAAGCTCTTTTTTCTACTTTCAGAGTTTGATGGTGTTCATTGTCATTGTCCAGGTCCCAACCTTGCACTAGAAGACTCACAATCCACAAGTAAGATGAACGTCGACTCCCAGCGCCTGGCGACGTTCCTACGCTCGGCCTCCCAGGTATATGACGACTCTGTCCTTGGATCAGTGGGAAACCTTTCTGCTACTCCAGCGGTCAACCAGACACTGTTGTTGGTTGTGTGTAGGTGGTGGCTGTACTTCTGGAGGAGGACAGAGCAGAGAGACAGTCGCTCAAGAAGCTGAGGTCCCAAGCTGATACCCTCCAGTCCTTCAGTGATGGCTGCTTACAGCTCAACACCAAGTTGCCATTTCTCCATGGTATGTCATCACCTCACACCCTCAGAGTCGAATGTATTATTACACATTTATGTGTGGGACAAGTACTTAGACTTAAAGTCTCATCTTACTTTGATGTATTGCACAGATGAATGAAACCAAATATATATAGGTCACTGTTCTCAAAAGCAAAACAGGACATTTACTAAACACTCCTTACTCAAACAATCGAGCATCTTCCCCAACCACGATCTGATTCAGCCAGTTACTGCTTCGTGCTGCCCCCCACCCCAACCCCCCCCACCCCTCCTCACCCCGCCCCACCCACAGGTCGTCCCATCAGCCTGGTGCACTTCTCCCAGGTCCAGACACAGACCGTGCTGTCCGTCCACAGCCCCACCGAGAAGCCCAGCGCCGTGCGTCTGGACAGCAAGACCATCATCTGCGTCTGGAACATCTGGGAGCCCTCCCGCCCTCAGAAGATCCTGGTCTACGAGTCCGAGGTGCTCGCAGTCGTGGAGTCTGAAAAGTCCCTAATATGTAGTTGGGGCACATTGCAGATGTGTAGTATACTGTAATCTAGATGTGGCCGAGACTAGTTTCCTACCTCAGGCCATGACCAGGATATACCTTTGTTCTAGATATGAAAAAGACACGCTCCCTTGCATTATTCATGTTTTAAAAACCAGGATGATTTTCTCACTTTAATTGGCTATGCTAACCTTCCGGCGTGTTCTCTCTTCACCTCCCAGGTGCGTAGCTGCTGCTTCAGCCCAGGTAAAGCCACACTGGTGTTTGCCGGAACGTCCGTGGGCTCCGTGGTGCTGTGGGACCTGAGGGAGCACGCCGGGGAACACCACACACTCAGGATAGGGGACATCGACTGGACCCTCCGCCACCCAACCTTCTCTACAGGTCAGTGACGAGTCAGGTGATGAGTTTGTGTCATTAGGACATGGCTCGTGTCCTATGTCTGCATCTTAGATGTGTTTTCCAGGAATACGGTCTTCTTTTTAGATGACCTGAAGGATTAGGAGGCTCTTGGCTCCTGCGAGTCCTTTTTCGGGAGGGATGTTTTGTGTCGCCGCTTAGTCTGCTTGTCTCTGGAGGTTTCAGTGGCTGGTCTCGTGTTTTACAGGCTGGGTTAGTTCAGTGTGTGTTGATATCACGTCCTCCGTCAACCTGTCATCACAGATGCAGTGCTGGCAGCCTCGGGTCACATGTCCTCGGTGAGCTCCGTGGAGGTGGTGCCTGCCGCCGTGTCCCAGGGCGGGGGGCCAGAGCTCCCCCTGTTGGGCAGCGACGAAGGTACAATGACTGAGGCTGATGCTAGGAATGACTTTTGTGCTGTGACCTATTCTTACTGCATATGCAATCATGATTGATAATGCCTTTCTTTTGTTTTGCAACTCAAGAGTCCTCAGGATTGTCATTCCAGTTGGCATCACTTGATGAAAATGGGGTTTTGAATCTATGGGTAATGTATATAACGATTATGTCAATATGTGTCAGCATAATCATTGTGCTGGTTATTTCTTTAATTTTATTTTATTATTGGCTGAAAGTCTCTTAACTTTACAGCCACAATGTAATGATCTTATCTTAATTACCCTCTCTGTCCCACAGGTGGTGTGGAGCTCCCTAAAACCAATGAAGCAGGTTCACAGACAGACTTGGGTGAGTTACAGTTATTGATTTTAAAGTTCTCCCCTCCTGACGTGGTTCTAATGGTGTCTCGTGTCTTCGTCCCGCAGGGCTCAGGCCAGGCGGCAAAGTGAAGTTGCTCCACAGTTCCACGCTCCTCACCAGTGAGAGGTGAGACAGACACATATATCCCCGTGTCGTACGTCACTGCCAGCCACCGTGACAGAAATATCCACAAAGTGTGGGCACAGCTGTGTCTCTGTGGGTCATATGATCCTGTTTGTTGTGTGGTGCAGTCAGACTGTTGTTGTTGTTGGCGTCGGCGTCGTCTCTCCCCCTTTGACCCGACATGTCGGTGGTAAATGTGGACGAGTGTTTGTGTGACGGCAATGACACTGTGTCCCTAGGCAGGAGTTTTGGGGATCAATATGACCTGTCTTGATCCAGATGGTCTCTCTCTCCCCTCTCTCTCCTTTTAATCTTTCTTTTTTTTTCTTTCTAGAAAGTCAACACGAGATGCCATTAAAACAAGCCCTCCACAAGCCCTTCTCGTAAAATTCCTGCCCTCTGACCCCAGTCATTTCTTTATTGGCACTAACATGGTGAGAAAATTCTCGCACAACTGTCGTTTCTCTAATCACTGTGCTGGGTGTATGCTCTCTACATGGTGTGCTGCTACCTACAACTGTCTTATCACATCACAATTAACTGAATAAAGGGTTATACCTGTATTAGGGACTTGTGAACCATGGAACCAGTCACGGGCTGAAGGCCCCTCCAAAGTTCTACAGACCTAAAATGGTCGGAGCCAGACCCGTTGACGTCACCTCCATCGATTTCTCTCCGTTTGAAGAAACCTTTTTTCTGGTTGGTTTAGTTTTGTATGCCACTTGACTCCACATATACCCCAGTTGCTCTCAATTTGTATTCTACCCCCTTGAATGCCCCAGTTATCACATACATTGACTGTGTGGTTAATGCCTAAGGTATTTGTTGCCTATGATTTGATCAAATATGCATTGAACACTGTACATGCTGCGATTTTAAGTAATTATTTTGTTGCTTATGGATCTGTTGTATATTATTCTGTGCCTGGGTGTGTTCCAGGTTGGCTGTGGGGACGGTAGTGTCCGACTCCACACTGTGGCCAGTGAGCAGCCTGTTCTGGAGTGGACAGGCAGCACGGGAGGGGACCCTGTGGTCTCGGTCCAGTGGGCCCAGACCCGACCCGCTGTCTTCTGTGTGCTGGACGCCACATCCAACCTCCACATATGGGACCTCCTGGAGACAGACTTTGAGCCTGTCGTCACAGAGAAGACTGACGCTGACAGGTAGCTTTGAGGGCAAGATTACATCATCTTTGTAAAGGAAGTGGCCATGATGTTTTTCGATTTGGTTTGGGGTGTAGGTTTGAAACGTGAGGAATGTGAAAGAGATTTGAGGTTAGGTTTAGAGGCTATTTACCTGATGCTTTTTCATTGACACGTCATTAAAAACATGTCCCCTTCGTCACTAGGGAAATCTTTCATGTTTTGGTTTGATGAGTTCCTCTCTTTTTTTTCACAGGGTTACGGCAATGGCAGCGTTTGGCGACCCTTCAAAGCAGAATACGTTTTCAGGAATAGCATTAGCACGACAGTCAGGGAAGATAGAAATGCAGTATTTCAGTAAACGATTCACAGTGCCTGATTCTGCAGATCTGGGAAAGCTTCAGAGTTTGAAAGAGGAAGCCTTCTTAGATTAGAAGTTCTACTTCTAACTGGGTTTGCACTCAAATTCATTTTCGACTACTATCTGTAGATATGAACTGAATGAGAAACACAATTCATTTTAAGATCAAACATTTAATATGGTTAGAATGATTGTTAATCAACTCAGATATAACAGTGTTTATGTACTATAGGTGTTGACCGCATAGTTTAACAGATTCGTATTATAGGCCTACCTCAGTAAGCAACCAAATTGAAACACAAAATAGATCATCAGAAATTAGCAATAAACATTATAAAATGTTATGTTTTTGATCAAATGGAATTAAATAAATTAATGTCTTTGTATGCTCATGCCTATAAAAAAAGAAAACAAACTGAAATACACACACCCAGGCTGTAAATAGCCTTACCCTATTATCATTTATCACCAAAGAAACACATGTAAGAGTAAGCCATAAATAAACGGTACATTGTAAATAGGTTTTGATTTATGTAAAGATCTATTTTGTCTACTATGAAATGTATTTATAATGTTAGGTTTTTGTCATACATTTAATAAAGACATGGTCATATGTTCAGCGTCTTTCCTCTGTTACCCGAACAGGGCTGTCTAGTAGCCTACCACTCCAATCTCCCCTACCGGGTCCG
Organism: Mallotus villosus; assembly: GCA_903064625.1. Lineage (NCBI taxonomy): Eukaryota > Metazoa > Chordata > Actinopteri > Osmeriformes > Salangidae > Mallotus > Mallotus villosus. Next base: position 77,570 of record CAEFZP010002604.1, on the reverse strand, counting down.
TTCCCTAGCAACGAACAGTATTATGTCCAAGTCTAAAATATTTTACAACGTGCACGAAAGAAAAGTTGGCAAGCAAGTGTTGTATAGCTCCGCTGACAACAAAGTCTCTTTGTTGAAGAAAGGATGTGGCAATGGTCATGGTCAGTAGCTTCTGCTTCTAGCTAGTGCTTTTAATAATTGAATGAGCTTGAACCAGCTTAATTAGGTATTTCAACTGTTTTCGTATTGTAGCCTAGGCCTATGTGTATGATGTTTATGATAATATTAAGTTTGTCTGTTTTACAAGGTCTGAACTCTTGATGAAAACTTTTCTTGATTTCTGTTGATTTTCGTTAAAACATCACACAGTTTTGGAACATTCCATCTGAGGGACACGCTGCAAGCTCATAAAAGCTGCTTGCAAACCTATCTAGGCTAAATCTAGCGAATAATTTCAAAATCTATCAAATAGGCAGAACGTTTTTTTAATTGGCATGGTTATAAATACAATTTCGATTACATTTTCTTGAGTTTGGAAAGAGGACCTCTAAAATGACAGTTTTTTATATAGGCTTCTGTACAAACATGTTTCTATGGACACGAAAAGCTAGTCACAGTGATTTACATGTTCTAATCTCTTCACATTGTTTATGTCAATGAATGGGCGAACCTTTTGTCAGTAGCATGCCCTTTACTGTTGGTGGTTGGAACAATGACCTCTGGAGAAAAATAAAATACATTCTGAAGTTTAAAGGATATTCCAGCAATTTAGGATCCTATTCCTTTGTCAAATCTTTTTTGGATGCTGATGCATTTTGTTGTCCAAACAAAAGGTTTGTTATCTTAATTAAGAAGTGCAACAATGTATCTCTAATAATAGTTTTGCCTCTTGGACAGGAATTCTGTTGAAAGCCATCATTCTGATATATTTTGATTGTTTCCCCAGATCCCCTAGCCTAGACTATACAGCCATGTAACAATCTGCATATATCCCCAAACTACTGAAACAGAGTTAGGAGGGCAGGCAATGCAAGATGTCCAAACACCAAAAAGAAGGCAAACACAAGGAGGAGGCCTTGATGCAGGTTCTGAGAACGGACTCCCGTGGAGTTGGGGAGGAAACTGAAGAGGATTGTAAGAACAGTATGGAGAGCAGAACACCAGCTGTCAGCCCCACTACAGGGGACACGGAGGGGGCAGTTGGGGAGGGTAGGCCCCCGTTCTCGATAAACGGGAACATGAGTTCAGGAGAGGGAAAAACTCCTCCAAAGAACAAGCTCAACACGGAAATGAAGAATAACATGGACACGGTAAAATAAAGCTATGTTTATTTGGTCAAATAAGCTAAGCTTTTAACACAAATTCTAACTTCTCATTATTGTAAATGTACTTTGTTGCGGATGGTTTCAAGCAAAAATACCCCATTCCAATATTGACTATTCTGCAGAGCCAGCACAGTCTTTGTAAATAATGATGCTATGTTTTGACCTTTCTCTCCATCTCTCCTGCTCCGTCTTTCCATCTCTCTCAGCTCAGACCCTCAGAATTCAAACCCTCCGTCCTCATCCATGGCCTTACACACTTACGCCATTTCTCCTGTGACAATCCAGTACAACAAATGACCTACGGAGAGGGTGCCTCCGGGTTCGCTAGCCTCCACAGAGGAGGCACGGTCTGCATGTACAGCCCTAACGGGTGCCTACGTGACCCCCCATCCACCCCCATCACCATCCCTTACAAGGGCCTGACTTCCACCCACGTGCCTGGGAACGTAGTGGGCTGGGGGCCCGGGGCCATCCTCACCCTGCTGGACAGTGACCTGCAGCCCGTGATGGAGGCTGTGGAGCCCCTGGATGTGAGCGTGTGCCAGGTCACAGAGCAGAGCCTGGAGCTGGTGACGGCAGGGACGGGCAACGTGTGCGTGTGGGGCCTGACACACATGGTGTGCAGAGTGAGGGTGGTGGAGGGTCTGGGACGCCACGCTGCGTTCAGTCAGCTGGCGCTGGCTCCCCCAGGGCCCCTGACACGCACCACCGGGCCTTCGTTGTGTACAGTAGAAGTGTGGTGGTGGTGGACCTCACAGCTGGAAGAGTCCTGGAACACAAGAGGAACCTGCATATGAGGTGTGTGTGAGTGTGTGTTTGTGTAGTATTCAGTGTGATCTATGGGGTTTTTTTGTGCTGAGTGAAGCTATGTTTTGGGATGCTGTTTTTCAGGGATATCACTGCCTTGGTGTACTGTTGTCTTCTGGACCTGGTTGTCATCGCCTCCAAAGATATCTCCATCAGAGTGTGGGATGCCAATTGGGAGCTTCTCATGGCCTTTGTAGGACACACTGGTTAGATCATGACTGACTGCCCCACCAACTATTTCTATCTATCTGTTCCATGGTCATCCTCAGTCTCATTTTGATTGCCGACACGCCTTATGTGTTGTTATTATTGTCATGAAGTGTTCCTCACTTGACTTTGTCTATTTGCATGTATACAGATGTGGTGACCTCCATGATCTGGTGCCCTCAGTCTGGCCTGCTGCTGTCTGCCTCTCTGGACAAGACCCTGCGCTGCTGGAGCTTAGAGGAGGGGGACCAGGTCCAGAGTGTCTCCATCCAGGGAAATGCCCCCCCTCTGGCCTTGGGAGGCCCCAGCAAGGGGGACACCTTCTACACATTCTCCCAGAAGGGAGTGGACTTCTGGGCCATGAGCACCCTCTACACCCCACACTGCCAGCTGGGGGGAGAAGCCAACGGGCCGGTCCGCCAGATCAAGGTCTCGTCCTTCCCCCAGCCCTACCCCACCCGGGTCCTCTGCGTCAGCGGGGACCGGGACGTCACCCTGGTGGCGGGGCAGACGGGGGCGGTCCTCACCTCCTTTTCGGGCGGCGAGGAGGGTGAGGTGGGCCGACTACTGCCTGCCCAAGGAGACCCTGCTGGTGCTGACCGAGGCAGGGGACGGTGATCTGCGCCAGCACGCTGACCAATCCAGCCACGCAGCTGGAGGAGTGGGAGGGGAGGGGCCAGGGGCCGTGGCACAGGGACGAGCAGGCGGATGGGGAGGGCGGTCAGGGCCTGGCAGGGCCGGGTCCTGCCTCCTGCCTGGTGCTGTACCACTGTGTGGCCGATGACCAGCGAGTCCTGAGTGAGTGGAGGAGCCTGCAGGAGAAGAGAGGCCAGAAGCCTCACAACAAGAGGCACCTCCCGGACCCTAAGAACAAGTGAGTGATTCTCTTGAATATGAATGAATATATCTTTAGTTCGCTAATGCATGAGTGTTTTTGCACCTCTACATACTAGCACCCAGAAATACTACGCAAGATGGATTCCAACAGGAATGATCCCACTGATCATGCCTAGTCCACAGAAAATACTGCTAAGCTATCCCCAGGCTAACCTTAACCTGGGCTGGTGATGATGATTCCCAGGATAACATAGTCTGGTCAAAGTTAACCCCTAGGCTAACAAGATGAAGCATGTGCTTGCTGAGACAGGTTCCTGGTGATGCAGGGCCACAGTGGCGGCTGTGTGAGCGTGCTCACGCTCGAGTCCGGACAGCTGCAGTACAGGACGCCCGCACACAACGGCCAGAAGATCACCTGCATCCAGGCAGACCCAGAGAACAGCTCCGTCGTCACCACAGGTAACCAACCCAGAGGCTCATTTGGATGGTGGGATTCTGATCACTGATGGATGCGTTTGGATTCGATCATACATATTTTGTTTTAGAAACACTGCAGAGACGAAACTACTCATGATCCCTTATAGTTTTAGTTTTCCTCCTACAGACCAAAGGGAACTGAAACGACCAATTCTATGTACATATTTAACAAGGAAATCTCTCTGATAGCAAAGTTGAAGATGATCACTGTACCTCCTGCCCTTCACCCCTCTCGACACACACACATCCGTCTCCACACACACACACACCACATTTCCCCACACATACCCATCTCCACCCACACACACTCATTGCCACACACACACACCCCTCCCGCAGGAGAGGACAAGGCCGTGCTGGTGTGGAGGGTGTTCCCCTACGCCCAGGACTGCCTCTGTCTGCACCTGAACCTGTTCTGCATCCAGTACCCCCTCCACCTGGCCCTGCTGGGGCCCCTCCTGGCCCTGGCCTTCGAGCTGCCCGACTCTGCCACCTACAGCCTGGTGCAGTTCAACCTGCCCAACAAGAGCCGCCTGGACCACCCGCCCAGCGACGACCACAACGATTGCTTCACAGGTGGGATCACGGGACATGTTTTTGATGATGAGCGACTGTATCATCAAAGTCCCAAATCAGATATGAGTCGATATGAGTTGTGACTTTGAAGCTTGACGCCCTCTACTCGGTGTGTGCTTACGCACGTGTGTTGGCTGGTCCTCTCGTTCTCTCGCAGGGCTCTGTGTGTGCCCGCAGCTCCGGGTGTTCGCCTCCAGCAGTCGAGACGGCACTATTCGAATCTGGGATGAGGACAACCGGCTCATTAGGTTATCCACTATCACCATCTCCAGCAGGGGGTGTTGGCTGGGGTGTTGGTGTGCCACAGCAGGGGGTGTTGGCAGGGGGTGTTGGTGTGCCACAGCAGGGGGTGTTGGCAGGGGGTGTTGGTGTGCCACAGCAGGGGGTGTTGGCAGGGGGTGTTGGTGTGCGTTTGAGCTGGAGTGTGGTGTCCCTCCAGGACCCTCCAGATGAATGTGGAGGCTGAGTGTCTGGCCTACTGTGAGGAGAGAGGAGACCTGCTCCTGGGCATAAGAGGCCACCTGTACCGGATCCCCTGCACCAAGCTCCTGCCCAACGACTCCCAGCTTCGGGTACAGTCAATTTACAGTCAATTTACAGTGAATTCAGAGTTTAGTGAACCCCTCTGTGAGGGGTGGGAAGATAGTTAGAGAGAAGGAGATATAAATCGGTTCCCAGAAATAGAGAAGACATCTTACAACGATAGGAGAACATACTGCTTTTCAACTTTCAATTTGTTTGTTATTTGATATTTTCTTGTCCCTCAGCTCCTTTGCACTGAGTGCACAGATCCTATTCCTGATGTACCCATCTCTCGTACCCTGAGTAAGGCCAATAAAAGCAAGTGAGTCCCTCTTGTCGTCCCTAATCCTCAAGAGGTAAACACACACTTCACTAGAAACACTACACTAAACACTGCACTTAAGAAATAATAAATCAGTATCTGCACCATCAGGACTGAGCAGCCTGACATTCCAGAGAAGCGCAAGAAAGACCAGACCGCAGATCCTGTAAGTATATTTGGGGGTGGGGGTGGGGCAACAGGGGGAACAAGACAGATAGAGAAACATAGAAAGTGTAAGAGTGAAAATAGTGCATTCCACTTTGTCTTTCTCCCCCCCCTGTTCTCATAGGAGTATGAGGCCCTTCTGGCTAGGAAGAACGACCTGGCCTCCCTCCAGCAGGGGGCTGTACAGAGCAGGAAGAAGAAATATCGCCCCACAAACCGCACCAGGAAAGAAGCCTTTGACCGCTACATGAGCATCATCTACAGCCAGCCTGTCAATATCAAGGTGTCCACTCTCAGCAGACACATACTTCTTGATAGTATGTTCACAGTCCTTAATCATAATAGAACTCTGTGGTATGCCTACCTTCACAAGGCATCTGTAATCCTTCTGTGTTCAGTAGCCAGTCCAGCAATGTCAGTTGCCATACTTAAAGGTCTTTGTTCTGGTTTCAGATCGGTAAAGAGGACATGTTCGACCTGCAAGCCATCCTGTTTCCTCCCAAACCACCTGTATGCCAGCCTTTTACATCTCCCAGCGTCAAAGAGGGCTTCTTCCCAGGCCCCCGCCTGGCCACGCCCCTGGATAAGGACGTCCCCAAGGTGCGACGTCACCAGCACAGCCGGCATGTCGCTGTACACACACAGTTCTTAGATGTTCTTAAGGACATTATGCTTCTATACCTTGTGAAGCTATTCCTCTTCCACCCACTCCCTCTCTTTCTGCCCTCTCTCTCTCTCACTCCTTCTCTCTCTCTCTTGCTCTCTTACACTCCCCTCTCTCCATCTCTCTCTCTCCATCTCTCTCCCCTTTCCAGGGGCTGGGGGTCGGAGCCGGCCCCGGCCCAGACCAACGCCACAGGGTTCATCCCTAACTCGGTGCTGGCGGGGAAGCTGTGGCCACACGTGGTGGTGGAGGATGTCATTCCCTGGACAGCCTACCAATTAAGGCAAGATCTGGGCCACCAGGTCAGAGGGTGTGGCCTCAGTATGTCGGCCATCTTGGGATGTTGCTAGATTGAATGTGGGACTCGGTTTCATTGTCTTCCAGAGTGATGAAGAGGTGGAGTTTCTTGTGGATGACTATGACCTGGACTTGGACTCCCCCGTGCGGCTCGTAGAGACTCCCCCCGAAGATGAAACCCCTCCCTCCCCCTCCCGTCAAAAAGGTGTCCTCCACACCTTTGACAGTGGTAAGTGGCGCTTAAGAGATCAAGGCTGGTTTAGAAATTGATACTTTATGAAGGTAGTGTTCACAGCGTATAGTTCATGCCTAAGATAAAGTAGGTATGTAGCACTGCAAAAGCCACTCATTTTTGAAAACTGAAGGTTGGCAAGTGCAAAATAAAACTGTTTTCCTGTTTCTTTGTGTAGGGGGGACAGGAGAACAATCTGGTGGTGCATTGTCCGCCCAAGCTCCCCCCTAAACCCAGCCCTGCCCCACCGCCGGCTCCACGCAAAGTTCCAACGCCCCCTCCCCCTCTTCCCCCCACAACTCCATCACAGCCAATTCCTGAGTTCCTCCACCCATTTTTAGAGGAGGACTGGTTCAATGGCATTTACCCAGACCACAAGGTAGACTTTTAAAAGTATTTCAATCTGATTAAAACAATGCTCTTATGAGGCTTCGTCTTGTTAAAAACATGCATCTGTGCGCAGTGTGTTCCGCCATCCCTGTGTCCAGATGACTTCGCCATGCAGTTGTTGGACTACATGCAGAATTGCAAAGGACAGACCAAGATGAGAGTTTTGAAGGCACTGGTCATTCTGCATAGACAGTGTGCAATAAACAACTTGGACAGACTCATAAAGGGCCTGGTGGACTATCTGCGTAAAATCACTTTAGCCAAAATGGTACATGGTTCTCTTCATAACTATTTTCAATTTCAATGTTTTTTTTCAGTTTTTCTCTAAACTTGGATGTGTGTTTATGTGTTTCAGTCAGGTGACGAGCAGCAAGTGATCAGTGAAATCCTTAATGTGTTGGTTTGTCTGGGTCCTGAGAGCTGTGACGTCATTACGGAGATACTCGTTCTGTTAGCCAATAAGGAACTGGGTCTCCAGTGAGTCTTCCTTTGTGTGTGTGTGTGTGTGTACGTGTGCAAATACAACCTATATCCCGTAGACACTACAGTGAGTGAAGGGGAGTCCCGCTTCTTGTGGTCTGTTAACAGGAACACAGTGCAGTGTCTGCTGAAGGTCATGGGGGTGGAGGAGGCCGACCGCTGGCTGAAGCCTGAGATGGAGGGTTTGAAGGCCATGCTCCAGGTCAAACACCACCCTAGTTGAGGCCCTGCGTAAGATGGTCACCGATTGGCTGGACACCTGGACCGCTAAATGGAAGGTAACAATGAGATGGGATTATGTCGGTTATTCCTTGCCTTTCTACAAACTCTCTCATAATATCTTGTCCGTTGTCATGTGTTCATCAAATGTAATGATTTGGGGGGGGAAATTGGGGGCTTGTATATAAAGTTGTCCACACAGCAGCCTACACACATTTAAAAAAAGAATTCCATCGAAGAGGAGAGCAGGTGTAGGGGAAAATGAGAGGCCTCTTCGTCCCAGAGGTGTACCGGTGTCTGCTGCGCCCAGTGTCCTTTCCCCCCGACCCTAACGCCTCGAAATAGGAGCACATGAGAGCCTGTTGGGGTGTTGATGACTGCCAAGGCCAACAGATCCCCCAACTCAACATGTTCTGGCCTGTCAAGGCACTAAGCAAGTCTCCTTCTCCTACCCTCCTCTCCTCTTTCCTTCCCCCCGCCCCGCCCCATCTCATGTCCTCAGGAGAACAAGGCTCCGCTCCTGAAGAGCACGGAAACAGCGCTCCCCGTCAGACACGTCGACGTGCTGAACTTCTTCGTCTGGGTCGAGAAGGAGAAACGCAAGGCCCCGCCTCCTCCGATGGGGAACAAGGACACCGTGCTCATTCCACCATACCGCAGGTAAGCAACAGCATTCCATCCTCTCTTCTAGAATGATCTAACCCCGCCGCCGTTCAGCCTCAGTGTTATTTTGGTGTGTTTGTTTCTTTAAAGCTTTCAGCCAATCCTTCGCCTCGGAGAGACGCGCAGCATGACCAGGTCTCGCAGGACAACAGGTAGGTCGTGAAGCGCCATCGAGCACCGCACGTTACGCAGAAGTCGTTCACTGTAACGGGACGTCTCCCGCCTGGTGTCCTCCTCTCTCCCTCCAGACGTCATCCTGCCGCCCCTCTCCCAGCGGCCCCTCCTGCTGGGCTTCCCTGCCTTCCTCATGCTGCCCTTACCCAGGATCAGCCTATTCCCCTTCCCCGTGGACGAGCACTGCCTGAAGGCCTCGCCCAGGCGCTACTTCGTCCCGGAGCACTCTTTGGTGCATTACTATAGATAATACAGCACCCAAGGTAGCTCGGTGACCCCCTGACCCAACAAAGACCTGTCCCAACAAAAAGAGAGACTGAGAGATGCCAGTGCTAATTAAAACTGATCTTGTAGAGACCTTTTTATTGAATGGAAAAAAGAAAAACATGAGTTAATTAAACATTAATTACACTTGTTTTTGTTTTGTGGACTGACGCTTTGTACAATTAGGACATGGATATATGTGGTATTTTTGTATATATATAGCAGCCACATTTATTGCAGTCTGGAAACATATAATGTTACTAATAATTCAAAATGTTTTAAAGACAATTTAATACAAATGCAGTTGGAATAACTAAGGAAGCTTATGAAGCACAAACAAAGTCATAAGATAGGCCTATCTCAAACATAAATCATATCAGTACATTCACTGCAACAAATATACTCTTGCCCCTTCCACCAACTAGTTAAGTGCTCTATGTAACATTTGTTCCAGATTTTTCCATCTGAAAGATAATTTTACCTCTGAAACATCCCTCAAGCGCACAAGCAAAGCCAGCTGCTGTCACTAACAGAGTTAGCACTCGTCACTAATGGCAGGTCACATGTTTGAACAGTTTGACACATGCGACCAGTAACCAGGTTTGCGAGGTGTTCCTCCTGACATGTATTTGGACTGGTGCCAGATGAGTGCTGGTGATGGGCACAAAGGTATGTGGGGTGTAGAAAGTGTAACCCTAACCCACGGAGCGAGGCCTGATGCTGTCTCCATCCCAACTATGTTTCCCCTCTGTGTATTCATAGAGAATATCCAATAACTCGCTCCTTGCATCTGGAACCAACCGGTTCCTTATACGCTATTGCAGCAATTATTCTCAAAGTAAACAAGTAAACTGGTTGGTTAGTTGGTTGGTACTATGCACCGCTTGAGACTTTTTATGTTATTGCTGAATGTTCTGGTCCAGTCAAATGATCTTTTCAACAGTAGGCTTAAATCACAAGGATTGAATACAAACCAAATTCACTCCAATGTGAGCTAAACCATCTTGCTCAAATGGCTAAATAGAGGAAAAGGACATACCGAAAGAGTATTTGGGTTGAATAATATAGAGAGGCCCTTGTGCTGCAACAGGAGGGAAGGCAGTTCTAACCCACCAGCTCTAATCCACCAAGTCTTTGTCATAGTTCACCAGGTCGCAGGTGAGCAAGAGGTCTGAGCGCCCGCTCTCCGTCAGCATGTTCTCAAGCCGCAGGCTGGTGGCATCGTGCACCTCCATCATCTCCTCCAGGGGCCAGTCCAGCAGCTGGGCACTGGAGGGCAGGGCAGGAAGCCCTGGCTGGTAGTCCTCCAGGGGGTTGGGGTAGAGGAGCTGCTTAAGGGAGGGCAACCGGATGGCCGTCCTCACCAGCTCCAGCAGCCCCAGTCAGGGAGAGCGGGTTCAAGGCCAGCCCCAGGCTCCGCAGGGCCCGGCAGCAGCCCAGGGAGGGCAGCAGCGCCCCCAGCAGGCCGTCGTTGAGGCCGCAGCCGCTCAGGCAGAGGTGCAGCAGGCCCCCGGAGGCCTGGGAGAGGAGGCGGCGCAGCGAGGGCAGGGTGCTCTCGTCCAGGCGGTTCTCGCTGAGGTCCAGCTGCTGCAGCGTGGCAGCGTGAGGGCTGCAGGACAGATAGGAGAGGTCGGCCGGGGTCAGGCTCAGATAGGGCAGCTCCAACACTTCCAGAGGGTGGGACAGAGAGCTGCAACAGACAAGGGCAGTGGAATCAAACACACAGTCAGTATCACAGTCAGCGTTTACCTCTCGGGCTCTTTGACAGTAGGCCTAAGCTCTCTATCAATGGCCTACCTTAGAAGCATGCGTAGGTGTCCAGGCAGCCGTAGGGCGGTGAGGCTGAGGCGGCGAAGTTGCCCCAGCTGCCCCAGACCATCAGACATGTCTCTCAGCGCACCCTCCTGGCCGGCTAAGTCCCTACGTACATCCAGGTTGCAGTAATGCAGGCGGAGGGAGGTGAGCGAGGAGAAGGTGGAGAGCTGAGGCAGCAGCAGGGCCAGGCCGGCCACACCCAGGCAGCTGTAGCGGATGTCCACACCCAGGACACCCTGGCTGGGCAGCAGGTCCAGCAGGGTGCCGATGCTGGACACGGAGAGCTCCTCCACGCGGAGGTAGCGGCACTGCAGCTTGATGGGTCCGGCCGTGCCCAGCGCCATGCGCACACGCTCCCAGGAACGGGCGTTGATGAAGAGGTCGGCACAGACTCTCACCAACACCTCACAGTCGGGCTCCGACTCTTCAGTCTCCACAGCGGTGCCGCCCGTCACCCGTTTCCTTTCCATCTCCATCCTCCTCCTCACCCCCGTCGTCCGCTCCTCCTCCCTCTGACTCATTCCTGTGTCCGTCCCCTCCTGCACGTTTCTCACCCATTCCCCCGGCCCACCTTCCTCGCCTGGCTCCTCTTCCTTCTCCTCTCCGACCCGCTTTCCCCAACCCCTCTCTCGTTTCACCACATCCTTCTCCCTCTCCATAGCCAGGACTCTTTTTCGCTCCCGTTCCCCCTCTTTCCGGTGAGCTTTCTGAGCCCCAGCCCTGGCTTGCACTGCCATGGTGCAGAGAGCCACCGTGAGGGACCAACCACCCATGGGGTCTCCCACTCCCCCTTCCTCACACTGCAGCCCACAGAGGTCCAGGCCTTGCAGAGCACACCTACATGACAACAAAAAATACGGAGGTTGTTGTATACTTGTTCTACTATTCGGGTAGGGATCACGTGGGCATGTATTTAGTTAGTACATTTTTGATTGAGGATTACAATAATATGCATGCAACACAATGGAGTGACAGCAGGTAAAATGTTTTACGCTATCCATGATAAAGCAAAATTCAACTGTAGTTGTGAGCAGACCAAAATAAACGATGGCTTTAAGTTGAGCAACCTACCTCTTGTCTGAAAGTCCCCGAACAACCGCGAGCAGTAGAGCTTGGACGCAAAGCCGATTTGGGGGGCTCTGTCCTGCCCTCCTCCGACCACCGACTCGTAGAGTTCGTTCGGGCCATCGCTGTACCAGTTCACCGACTGCGAGCGGGCGGCAGTTAGTGAATGCAGCATCCAGTAACGGTCCGTACAATTCCCTGGGCACACAGTTGAGCCAAGACGCAGAAGAACTGTGATCACTCACTACCTCCTTGGCACAAAGATTCACCAATGAGGGTACCATAGCGACACGACGAAGATAAAACCGATTAATTAACCAAAACACATTTCACAAAAACTAAGTAAACGTGTTTTCTGTCGTACTTTTTCTAATTCACGTACTCTTTACTAACACACATTTCTGCCACAGATGCGAAGGTCGCAAACGTTTGATAGTTCCTGATACTGACACCAATTCGAAATGGCTACTAATAAACTAAAAAAAGATATTATAGGCACAGCCGATATGTATAATAAACGTCTAGAAACAATTTCACGATGACTGCAAATATCTAGCAGGTCAAATAGATAATGTTGCTTCTCATCACGTAAGCTAGCTAACTAGACAGCCTGTCTACGAGTTTCTAATCAACAAGGTACAGCCATAAGTACAGCCCCAACTCCAAAGTTTATTATGATGGTGCGTGCAGATGACGCGTTATATATGCGACAAATTACCTGACATTACAGAGACAGTGCAGATTTATGTAGGCCTATCCTCTTACCCTTTGATACAATCTACGGGAGACTGGGACAAATTGTTTTATGAAGATGTCTCTGCATCTGATGAGATCAGTTAAAATGAATGAATAAAATAAATGTGGGTTTTTTTCTCGGAAAATTGAATATTACACTTTTTTAGGCTATTTATACCAAAATTACGTTTTATATTAAAAAAACATTCTGACAACTTTATCGTCTGATCTTGCTGGGCCCTATGTAAGTTTCAAATATGTTGTTGTTTTGGTGTTTATTTATGATAAACTGACTGTTTAATAGTATTATCATCATGTATTCCTCTTTGAAGTCATAGTCATTATGCTTATCTTCTCCACACCCACCCACCATTTAATAGCAGTACAGATCAAACTGTTCTAACGTGTGTCTTTTCTTTTGCGAAAGAGCAGATGGAAAACATGCCTTAGAAGTTCATTCATCAAGCACTGTCGACACGGGCCCATTTTAGTTTCTGTCCCCTGGTGTAAACAAGTGTGGTGATACCACTCCAGCTACTTTACCCGAAACCAAGAGTAGCCTACACGAGATAGACTAGAGATGTGTGCCTTATAAAATACTAACATGTTATATTTATTCTAAATAAATTAATATTCAAAATTATATTGTAACTTTATTATTATTATAATCAGGGGCGTTGCTAGACCATTTTTACTGGGGCGCGTGCCCCGGTATAAATCTGCTCTGCCCCAGTAAAATCTCAGTTATCAACTATTTACTTTATACATTCATTTCAATTGATAATCCCGGAAAAAAAGAAATGCAGTATCCCAATCAATGCTTGTAAAATCAAACCAGTTGAACCGAAAAAACAAACTGATGGATGCCCGCAGAATTCCATATCTTCCACATTTTGTGTGCAGCAAATTTGGAATAAACAAAAAGGGATTTGAGTAGGGGCCTGTGGCGGCCCCGTAGAGCTTTATCTCTAACAACGCCCATTGAGCATTGACCCGTTCAAAGTCCCGGGGAGAGTGAACAACAAAACCAGGTAAAAACAGGTTGGGAAAATTGTTCTTATTCTGCGGCAATCTATTGTTGTTTTACAATGGTTTAATAGCTTAATAGTTAGCACTTTGTGTGGTGGATCTTCTTTCTCTCAAATGCGTATGTGGACTTTTAGACTAGCCTTCTATGATGTGGACCATGATTCGATGGCCATTGATTATCCTGATTTAAATAAAGGTTATTGGCACAAACGAACAACTAGGCTATAATAAAAACGTAACTGATTGTATATACTTTTTGTGCAAGCTCAAGGGAATCGGTTGGTCGTGTTTATATTATACGAGTGGGATCCGTGATGGAATGTTGTAGGCCTGGCAATCCGACTTCGTTGATAGGAACAGCCCGGATTATGCAACACAGTGATTTGTATGCCATTTTGTAGGCTACTTGAGAAGGAAATTAAAATGGTCACGGTAGACTATACACAAGTTCTGTTTGGTGACACAATTATCAGGTAGCTGAATAGCCCATTGTCAATCCCTTCACTTTGTTAATCCCCATGCAAGGACATTTAAACAGCTGTGTTGTGCTATAAAATATTAGGGCAATGTCTAACAGTCTGTTTACCATGCAGGTCAGGAATACCATTCTGAATTTGCAACATGGCTTTGTCCACATTAAGAATCATTGTGTTTGGTGAGGAATGGACCGGTAAAAGTCATGTGGGCAACATCATCCTGGGCAACAACACATTTGATGTGAAGGCTGGCACACAGCGGAACAGCTTTGGCACCGGTGAGGTGCATAACAAAAGTGTTGTGGTGGTGGACAGTCCTGGCTGGGACTCTTTCTGCTCGGAGGCGACCCCCCTCAGGATCCTGGCAGATGCTTGTCACAGTCTGGGACAGTATGGCCCGGACGCAGAGCCCCATGCCCTCCTCCTGACCATCCCTGTGTCTATGGACCCAGAGTGGAACCAGCGTATTGCCCAACGACTCGAGCGTCTTTTCAGTCCAAGAATTTGGAGACAGACCATACTGCTGTTCACCAGGCCCAGTTGTCTCAATGGGAGAAGCATTGAATACCACCTTGAGCACACTGGAATGGCTTTCCAGGGCCTTCTGGAGAGATGTGGGAACAGGTACCACACCTTAAACACTTGTACTGAAGACCATACAGAGGTCACCTTGCTCCTGGAGAAGATAGAGAAGATGGTGGAAGAGAATTGCGGAGAATGCCTCAACACCAAGAACTTAGACTTGGAAATGAGAGAGCAATATGACGTGAGGATGGAACAACTGGCAATGTCCTGCAACCAACCCATTATCCAGTTGGAGCAGATTCTTAGGGAAAAGGAAGAACTGAAACTCCACATTGGCTTCAGAAAAAATGAAGACTTTATAAACATGAAAATGTCAGAAGAAGAATCTGCATTTGTTGAGCATGAAGGAGGTGAAGAAGTGGAAGAGCAGAGATATCAGGAGGAGGACATCATGTGTGTGCCGGAGGGGGCAGAATACGTGGGAGACAAGGTACCCCAACAGCCTGCACTGAGTTTGGTCGCCACCAAGTGGAACAGCGCAACTGGTAAGCAACTCTATTTTAGTCACGGAAGTGCTTGAAATTCAATTACACGTCACCTTTTTAATACCAAATTTGTGAAAGTGTGGTCTATTGTATTATACCACATAAACCATGTATGCATAAAAACATTGCCAACATTGTAATTCTATCTACATTTTTTCCTGTGACCCCAGAAGTGCAGAAAGTCAAAGGATCTGGGTTTGGTGTGACCAGACCTGAGCCCCCCATAGAGAGTATAGAGATAACTCTGTTTATATACGTGGACATGGAGGTTCCGATCTCTGTTTTCCTCCTCACCTTGGTGAAACGTCATCATGGATCCATGTTACACTGGGAAAGGATATGGACATTTGCCTGGTGGCAGATGGTTGTGGTGAACAGATACAAAGAAATTGCAGGTATCCAGAGAAAGGCAATCTTCCCAGAGGCAGCAGAGCCACCCTGGGACTATATGGTAGATGGTCTAAAGAAAGAGGCTCCACTTGCCAGTGTGAAGAGTTGTGATTCGCTGCCTGAGATAACAAAGGAAAAGAAAAACAGAAAAGAAAAAGGCAAGGAGAGGAGACCTCATAAACGACATAGATCCAGCAGCTTGCAGAGTGACTATAATTTTGTCAAGGACCTGGAAGATGGTGGGAAAAAAGGGAAACGTAAAGGACTGAAGCGTTCGGAAAGCTGTGAAAGAATTATCATGTTTGGAAGTGAGTGAATATTGAATTTGGTTTTCAGGAAGTGAATAATTAATTGTTGGAGTCACTAAGACCCTGCTTCAAGAGTTCACGGCCATGTTGTCTTTCAGAGCCGGACCATCCTACCGTCCTCCCCAGAGAGAGGACCAAAGTCCAAGATCCAGTACCAAGATCAAGATCACGTCACCAGGTCAGTGTAAAATGTGAATGTGAAGAGTAGTAACAATTGCTCTCTCTTTGTACATTTTTACATCTTTGTTTAAATTACCTGTCCGTGTAACACAAATAGTCATTTCAACAATACAGTGTTCATAATCAATTTATCACTGTTTATCGTTGTTATATTTTCTTTTTCTCATCCTCATCCATGATGAACAAAAAACTGTCCACCTTGGATTCAACCAAACTCAAGCTGCCATCATGCCAAGTATGACAACTAAGTATGACAACTAAATGCTACCATATGCTGCCATCTAGTGGAGGGTTTTTAGTTGTGTGATGTGATTTTGTTTTTTTCTTTTATCTCTCATTAATCCCAACAATTTCTGAATATATATATATATATACATATCCTACAAACTGTGAATAAAGTTTAAGTGCCTTGAAAATGAATTCAGTTCCCAACAAAATAGCTGCTAAATTATTATTAGAAAAAACGGTATTTCAACCCGGTGTAACTGGCCAAATGAACCCCCGCCCAGATTAAACCTGAGTATACTTTGTCCCAGGCCAGAGAGCAAGTCATCCTATTTGGGGGGGAGTTGACTCATATTTGAGGGGAGTGTTTTCATTTGGGGGATGCACTCATATTAGGGGGGGTGTTTTGCACTTCAGGGGCCACTGTAGTATACCCCGGGGATAGATTATCCTAGGCCAGAAAGGAAGAAGAAGAGAAACGTGCAAGCTATACCATTTTGATTGTATTGTCAACTATTTTGATTGTATTGTATTTGCATATTCTATTTTGATTATTTAATGTGTAACATATTTTACAGAACAACAGAACATGCACTTTATCTTGAAAACAAGCATGAACATTTTGATGTTATCATTGTTTAACTTGAAAATGATATTGTAGCGAGGATTTGCTAGTCTAAGAAGTTGAAGTAATAAAAGTCTACGAGTTTTAATGAATTTGTGTGTCTAATACTATGTTGAGACAACAGGAAAGGTGAGATATAATTTATAAATCAATCATTAATTATTAACTACCTAGCCCCTGCTCCTGGTTGCCCTTGGAGGAAGTACAGCAGTACAGCATGGACAGGAAATTAGAGAAAACATTTCTGGCCAATCCTCCTGCATCCATGTGTCATAACTGTAAGAAAAATAAACATTTAATCTAATTTACTTTGATACAGGATCTTTTAACTCCTCAGAACTGGAAGTGAGTGTTTAAATGTCCCGTCTTTAAAAGCCTACCCTTTAAAATCAAAGCCACCATTTGGTTCAAACACAACTTTATTTACATAATATACTGAATTATACACTTGATAATAAAAACAGGAAAGGGTCAAATCACAGGAGACTAACATGTATGCAGGGAAAATATAAAACGTCTCTTTCTTTCTACAAATACTGTAAAACAGGTTGACAACCATCACTGTGAATGTACATTCACACACTTAAATCAAAGTAGAGGGGGGAAAAAGGTGAATGTACATATGAACAAAAACATTTTTTACACTTTATTAAAGCAGCGAGGGGGTCAATTATTTAGAAAGACGATATGAACTCAAATAGGGCTACCGAAATGACGTGTGGAGTCTGATAACTCGGCACACAACGACCATGGCTCTTGAAGGGATATGTTATCTAATAAGCTGTCAAACCGATGCCTCGTATAGCCCACATTGGCAGTGTTACACCAGATCACACCTTCAGGACATGCGCTCAGGTCATGAGATTCAAACCATACAGGTCACAAATGCAGAATTGTATTTCCACTGTTCACCTCAGTGCTATAAAATAAAGTCCTCACAGTAACGTTGCTAGCGAAAAATCGGAAGAAAAAACAAGAGCTCTTATTCAATCCCACCACCTCTGAGGCTCTGTATAGTTAATGATATGGGCTTGAAAAGTAGAGACAATAGCTGCCTTTTCTTCCATTTGATTTCACCGATGCTGGTGTTGTGAAGTTTGCCTCCACAAGGTCATGACATCATTTCCTGGGAAGAGATTGGTGCTTGCTTGTTTTATGGTTTTCTGACCCTGGAAGCTTCTCCTTCCATCGATCTTTATGTGGAGGGATCAGAGGGGGGTGGGCGGGGCTAAATCACTGTGGGAACAATTGCGTGTGTGTGTGTAAGAGGGGTCTCAAACGATAGGGGGCGTGGTCAGTAATCACAGCATGGAGGAGAGGGGCTTAAGCTGACGGGATCTCATTAAGAAGTACTGTGGGCATTCCAGAATGTCCTTCATGGTACACTGTTATCCAGCCCAGGTGAGAGGTGGGACTTGTGTAGTCTGGTGGCTTCCAGACTAGCACAGTAGAGAAGAAATGAACACAAAAACTGAGCAAAGAGGAGTCCTGGAACGGATTTGAGAGCAATAGCGAGGGGTAGTCCAGGGAGTGTCTTCTAGACACACAGGGGTCTGGGGAACCTAAACGCAGAGAGAAAGATTCAAATAAGTTACAAGAGTCAAATTACTTCAATTTGGCCTCAACCAACCAAAATCCTCAGATATAAAAATGCTGCAAAAGAGGTTAAGAATGGAGGGAAAGCAAGGGCGGTTGAAAGTGGCGTATCCCCACCTGTCCTCAGTGAATCCATCCATCTCCTCCTCATCATCCAACTCCATGTCCAGCTCGTTGTCCATGCAACCTCGACCCCATCCACTCAGGACACTGAGGTCATCAACCCAAAAAGGAAAAATAAACAAACATTAAGTTTAGAAATGTTTTCCATTTCAAAAAACAAACATTAGTGCACGGCCCGATCAGGCTCTTTTGCACACAGGAGGTCAGTCGGGGAAGGGAGAGGAGGTTACCACTGAGAATGCTGACCTGACAGAGCGACAGGTGAAGAACACGATCCTCTTGAGCTTCTTGTTGTAGAAGAAGTAGTTGAAGGACCAGAGGCTGCCCTCCTCTCCGAAGGGGTCAGAGTCCAAGTCTGGGTTGTAGCTAAGCACAGGGAGGAAAACTTTCTTAGGGACGGCAACGAACACTGGCTGAAGATGTAGGAAGCTTTCACACACACACACACACACACACACACACACACACACACACACACACAGATATTTGACATACACACACACACACACACACACACACACACACACACACTAACCTACCTGTAAATGTCACAGCTCTGCAGGTGGATTTCTTGGTCGATGTCATTCCACAGCTCAGGCCCCAGGGCGTTAAACTCCTCCCCCACAGCTGAGAACAGGCTGCTGTTCACCGCGTTCGCCACCTGGGGGAGACGGAACATCACAATGTTGACACGATATGAGGATATGATGGGACAGGACTTTTTCAGTTCAAACAGTAATAAACTGGCTGGCAAAATATATTTTTAACAGCTTAAGTGTTCTTTAGGTTCTTCTTTTAGTTCCTGGGGGCATCTTTCTGCGTCCTACATATATGTATATCTATGTGTGTGTAGTTGCGTGTCAGTGCATGTGTCTATGAGTGCATATAGAAGCGTGTGTGCGTGTATGTCAAAGGTCAAACGGACCCAGTTGAGGCTGGGCTCCCGGCTGAACTCGTGGGCCTTGGCGGCGCTGAAGTCGTAGTCGGGCCTGAAGGACTCGTTGAGCGTGGTGATGAGGTAGAACAGGGTCTTCCTGCAGCACTTGTCGCTCAGCGGGTTCTCCGGGTCCTCGCTGCTCTTCCCCAGCCTGCGGAAAAAACAAATGTTCCTTTGTGTTTCTTTATGTTCTGTTCCACCTGACAGAACGAAGCCTCGTGTTTGTTATCAGCTATGTGTGTGTGTGTGTGTGTGTGTGTGTGTGTGTGCACACTGCTGAAAACGTGGGGAAAACTTGGCCATCTGGATATTAATAGTGCAAAATCTAATATCTAAATGAAATGACCGTCCTGTGATGTGGAATGTTCGGTCCATTGCACACTGTGTCCTGTGTGAGGTGTGTACTTACTGAGGGGGGCTGGTGGCGCTGGTCTGTGGGGGGGAAAGAGCCTCCAAGACATGGGGCTCCCCCTCCTGACAGAACTGCTTGAACATATGCTTGTCGTCCCCGGCCATCTTGCAAGAGTAGCTCTCAATCCTGCAGAGAAAACACCCATTTTCATGATTTAACCTTGGTAGTGCTAATATAAAATTAGCACTTAATATGCTTATTAGCTGGCCAATGGGTGAAGAGAACAACATGCGTTCTGTGCTCAAACGCTCGATCGACATTTGAACTGTTAGTGCTCTGTGATCTTTGGTTGGTCCCATGTCTGTGTTGAGGTTTCACTGTGTTCTTTTAGGAAGGGTGGGTGAAATACCACAGTGAGAGGGAGGGCGTAACGGAGGGAGGAGGGAGAGAGGGAGGGGAAGAGACAGCCAGGGTTTGTTGTGTTTATGTTTCTGAGTGTTCCCACCCAACCGCTTGGAAGGTTATGCAAGATCAGTGGGTTGTGGTAAGCCCCCACCTATCCACATCTACACTCACTTTATGGGCTGTCCAATTATAGGGAGGAGCAAAGGTCGGCTGGGAGAGGACATGACTTAGCCCAGTTTACACTGCGAATAACCATGGACTGGAAACTCATTAAAACAAATGCAACAGATACAGCATATGGCTAGTACGCAGGCTGTATACTGGAGAGTTGGTGTGGATACACTAGGCTACATTCATGCTCGTGTGTGTGTTTACAAAATATGAATGTGGGCAATGTATGGTGTAAGGGTTTGGTATGGTATTAGGCTACATTACAATTTAATCTCTTTTGCTTAGGGCAACCATTTTAAATGGAGGGTTGCAGTTTGGGTTGGGGGGTCACATTGTGTTGAAGCTAGGTTGGATACAGCTGCTATCATGATCTGCACTAATCCTGTACGCGGGCTAAACACCAGCCAACTTGGCAGCTCAAACAGCACTCAGCTGGGATGTGTGTGTGTGTGTATACGTGTGTGTGTGTGTGTGTGTGTGTGTGAGCACACAACTCTCCATTACAGTCTCCAAATAGCCACAAAGACCTTTCAGAGGACTCCGTGTCCTGTCACAGTCTGGGTCCCAGGTCACAGTCAGGATAGGGTCACAGGCCAGCTGCGTACCCCAGCCTGCAGACCTTTAAGCAACACTCCTTCTGAAACCCAAGGACTCGCTGGAACTAGGCCTAATACACCCCCCCGAGATCGCCTGTTGCATAACAGAAAACAAACTAAATCTAAATACCAGATTTACAGAGATCAAGACTTGGGTGAAGAGATTCCAAAACAAACCGGTTTCTGACTGCTCAGCAATATGGGTCTTATGGGCTTTCCTGTTACTTTACTGTTTTCGGTTGCGTATTGCATAACACCTGTCCTCACGTCGCTTGGTCAGGGACATGACATAACATGCATGCTTATCAGCTGTATTGGTGATCTTTATTGCAGACACGCTCCTTTAGATCTGCGTGCCACCACATAACCCCTGAGGAGGGCTGTCTGCTCGTTTGAAGCAGTCAACGTTTACTGTACATCAAAGGGAGCCCAAAAACTGCTTTTAAGGTCTTCACGTACAGAAGCTGAAATCCACCTGACATATGAACTGTGGATTACTTTGTCTGTAAATGTGGTTCATTGTGTTCCAGTGTGTTTACTCCACATATTGCTTTGCTCTCTCTCTTTCACACATATACTGGGCCTCATAGTGTAAATCCCGCCTTTTAAAATAGAGCCTCTTACCCAATCACAATCACACACCCCTCAGAGACAAGGCATGCAGTGCATGCAGAGACCAGAATAAGGGGCCAGGGGTTGGGAGTGATGATGTTGTGATGTGTGTGTGTGTGTGTGCAGCTGACTATCTGGTATTAAAATGAAAAGACAAAACACTGACAACCGGGGGTTTAGAATGATAAAATTACGCTTGCACTTACTTGCACTTCATCTGCAAGTAAGGTTCAACGAACTGTTTAAAATAACTAATAACACTACATTATGCAACTTCATGGATATACAGTAAAGTAATGTCGCATGTGTCAAATGTTGTGCATATGTGAGCACAGAAGATACTATTTGGGTGTGTAGTTGGTAATTTACCTGCCAATGATGTGAGATTCTCCTGTTTCAACACAGAGGTGGGAGCTCATGGCTTCAAAACTCGAGTTTTCCAAAAGTTTCATAGCTGCCTGTTGAGAAAGAAGCAGTATTATTAAGCCAGCAAACACTTGCCTGTCATTTCAGGACAGTCGGTATCAGGTGCTTGAGATAGTCTTTCACTGGAGAGTTAAATTACCTGCAATTAAGGATATAGGTAACTTGGTGCCATCAAATCACTATTTGATAGGGTGTTTATAATGTAGACAGCAAAGTAGGTTATAGCAACATTGACCCAATTGCTCCAAATTCATAAAGTTGTCATCTAAGACACAAAAGGGTGACTGACGCTGAACTAAAACTTCACATAGGCTACTTCACTTAACTTTGCACACAAATATTTCGACAATATGCCGACACACTCGGATTCCACCTAGGGACCTGATAATCATCAACACCATTATGTTGTTGTATGATGGTGTTGTACCTTTGACACAGTATGATACTGGACAGTGGTACGTGCATAGATTCACCGCCTAAAGCACGACAGCGGACAGCTGCCCAATTTTTCATCCCCTTTATCTGTCATCCCATCCCCCACACCAACAAAACTTGCAAACCAAACTGGCTTCCGGGTTCCAGCGTTTTCAATATTTTGAAAGTCGTTTCTTACCAATATTCACGTTGACTTGGTTGCAAAAATCTTTAGGCAGTCGGCGTAGCTTTAAAACGTTGGTTTGCCAAAGACAAGTTTTTACGTCTTTGTTTGTATATAATCGGCTTCCTGGTTACCGTTAGCTTGTTGCTAGCTTGCGGGGTTGACAAACTGAAATCACTTTGAAAATAAACAATTTTCAAATATACTCGGTCGAGATTGACTTCTTATGGGATTGTGTACTTTTATGGGAAAACTACTCTTTCCAATTAAATGCGACGACATTAAATCCAAAGATGGTCTGACTCTGAATCCGTCTGATATCGACTGCAGCGGCATCCCTTTTGACCTACTTCAGTATCAGACAAACTGAGATAAAAATGTCTGACCAAGTCGCCTATAGTAAAGCGACTCGACCAAATTATATAACGATAAAGGTCAACTCAATGTAGTCTTAAATTTCTTGTCGTACTAAGACTAGAGCTAAATCATTTAGCTTTTCTTTCCGCAAGGCTGACAACAACAACGGAATCAAGTCGCTCTGCTGTTAATGCACCCAACCCCCTCACGATAATTTCCTTTGCCACAAGCCACACCTACAAACGAGTGTCGCGCATCTAGTGGCTGTCAGACATGTCCGTAAAAAATCTAAAGCTATAATTGGTCAATAATTTGTGCGTACGAATGTATTCATATTTGTTCCAACCCCGTTATGTTAATAAGTCTTAAAACGATAATATATTAAATACATTGTTACATTGTACTGCAATACCTATCTGACTTTTGTGTTAAAATTGTTTATTTAGATGTCATAATGCCTTTGTACAAGTCACTTTTGACCAATAAATAAAAATACTGGATAATTGTAGGACAACTTTACAACATGCGAGGGCGCCATCATTCCACAGAGTAGGCTCAATAGGGGAGCGAGTTGACAGCAAAGTGTGCGCACTACTAGCTTCCTGTTCGTCAGTCGTGTTTGTTGTTCACCGAGTGTAGTCTGAACACCTTGTCGACAGAGAAGGCTACAATGAAACCTACACTTCCGTGATTACACTTACAACGAGGGCTGCTGACATAAGTTTGGAGGGGGCTAACAAACCGGGAACGGTGCTTCGATGAATCTTAGACTTAGCCGGATGATGAGTCTGTTAGCGTAATGTCGCTGAGTTCAGGGGGGTGGACTCACACCCTTCCGACGGACCCGTCCTCATCTATCTCAGGCTATGGGGCCTCGCAAGCGAACTGTCATACCGTCTTAATGTCGGTTAGGGTATCAGTTTGCCACTCTGGTATTCGGCCGCTCTGTCTTCCAGGAGCAGGAGATGAGTCACTCCGTCTCCAGCTCAGTATGGACCCTGGGAAGTTGGGGGAATTCCGCCTCTCGCTGCGGGACGCCAGCGGAACACCTCGCAGTGTGGTAAGGGGGAGACAACAACATGGGAAGTGAGGGGCCAGAAGCCAAACAGTGCACGTAGTAAAACCACATAAATAAAATAAGTTACAGTTTAATTAGTGGTGTTTGTGTCGTCATTGGTGTGAGCAAGCTGTCATTTTTATCAATGCAAAGTTTGATTTGCTTCAACACACTCTTCAGACATGTTTTGGGTGCCAAACAGCTGATATCTGCTAACAAATTCGAGATAAAAACATTTGAAATAGCGAAGAAATCTTATATCAAGTAATTTCCCTTCCTCTGTATCAGACCATTGCAGACTTTGACTTGAGGTCGGTGCACTATGAGGTGAAGTCTCCCAAGTGCCATGAGCTGAGTTTAGCCACACCACCTCACGACCGCATCAGCTTCAACTTCCGCTGTGAACAGGAAGCCCAGGAGTGGGCCACGGTGATGATGTCATCGCTGCGAGAGGCGCACAGGGGTCAGTCTATCCTACCCCAGCTTTGCTTGTTTCTCTTCTGTAGATCTGAACCCATGTGTGTGTGTTTGTCTGACTGCTAGTCAGTGTTCACATGTGAATCCCTCCCTCTGTCCAACCGCTCACAGTGGCAGAGAACCACTCCCCGGAGGACAGCCAGCTGCCCCTGGAAGCATCGGAACCCCAGAACTCTGCACCTTTACCTCACACAGGTATGTGTGACTGAACTCCCTCCTGGGTAGCATTGGTGCCGTTGGAAGAGCTAGCTTTTTAGAGTTGTATCTGGCATGAGTGGTGTTCCTTAAGGATTGTTGTCAGTCGCTTACTATTTGGAGTAAACATGCTCATGGGTTAGGAAGTGCAATCCAGTCAGTGACCTCTATAGGCAGACACACAGCCCTGGTGCTTGTCACGTTGTTCACAAAGAGGGTTACTTTGTATTAGTTCTCTTGAGTGAATCACTGGCCTCTCTTTTATCTCTCTCTCTCTCTCTCTCTCTCTCTCTCTCTCTCTCTCTCTCTCTCGCTCTTCCCCCTCTCTCTATCCTCTCGGTCCATAGAGGAGATGTGTGCAGAGCTCACCAAGGCCATTGAGGATGGTGACATGCAGACGGCCTCCCTATTGGCTGCCTCCCTGGCCAAACAGCAGGCAGCTCTCAGGATCCAGCCCTCTGTGAGGAGCAGTGAGGAGACAGATATTAGGTATGAGGAACAGGGAACACAACAAATGGAAAAAGGAAACTTCTCTAAGTATTAAAGTAAGGTGGGCGACAGTAAACATTGGATCCTGTCTTTCCGATAGCTTGGCTGTCGTGGTCGAAGATTCGTCGTCGTCCTGTTGCGTCACGGTGAAAGTCTTCCCCCACGCGACCATCGCAGCACTTAAGCAGCAGGTCAGTCTGACTGTCACAATTCTCTGTCAACAAGTCTTTCAGCCCTGCTTCGACCTCTTTCACAGTCAACATTGGTCTCCTGGCTGTGAGGTTTTCTTTTCTCTTGAGTCTGCCCATCAAGTTTGGTTCCCTTTGTGTTGGCCCGGCCCCCAGGTGTTCCTGGAGTACGGTTTCCACCCCCGGGTGCAGCGCTGGGTGATCAGTCAGTGTCTGTGCACGGACCTGCGCTCTCTGGCCTCGTACGGCGTGCGTCGCGACGGCGACACGGCCTTCCTGTACCTGCTGACGGCTCGCCACTCCCGGCTGACTCGCCATCTGCTCCAGCAGGACCAGGAGAGCGCCCTGCTCCTCGCCCCGCCTTCCAACCCTCCCCCCTCCTTCTCACACCCTCACCCTTCGTCCCTCGGGAGCAGCAACAGTGGTGGTGGTGGTGGTGGCCCCCCGCAGGACTGGAGGATATACAGCACCATGCCCCCCCAGCTGTATGATAACGGCACAGGTGCGACACCAACACACACACAGCCTACAGAATGTTAATGATTTAATCTTCATTTGAATAAATGCTACTTTTGAAAACCTTCGGCCTAGAAAATGAATTTCCCCAGCTTTAGTATGCATCCACCTTTTTCGCTCTAGATTTTATATTTTCGAAGAACTAAAACATTTATGTGGGAGCTCAATTTGTAACCTTCCCCTTAGGCGCTAAGGCAGCAGGCGGGGCAGAGAAACAGAACGTTGGTGAGCTCAGAGATCTCATCCACCTGGAGATGCCTCAACTTAACCAGGCACTGACCCAAAACAAATCCAGCTCTCAGGTATGGATGGGCCTAGGACTCAAATGCTCACATTTTCACTCGGTACACTACACTGACTTCCATTCCCTCCTGTACTGTGCACTCACCACAGACCTCATCCCTCCAGTCCTGTGTAATTACTGTCTGAAGTGACTTGTAGCTTAGAGTTGGGATTTCTGAAGTTCTTTGATATGATGGTTTTAACAATTTGCCTTAATCAGAGACTGGAGTTACTTCAGACCTAGTCATATGGCCATTCATGTATCTCGTGTGTGTGTGTGTTAGGGTTGGGCCTGTCCATCCTGCACATACATCAACAAGCCCACCCGGCCAGGCTGTGAGATCTGCAGCACTGACCGCCCAGAGAGCTACACAGTCCCTGGAAGCTACAGGCCAGACCCCCTGGAGCTGCGCCGCATCCAGCAGGAGAAGGAGGCTGTCCGTCAGTACCAGCTGGTAGGACCCTCTCATGCACATGTACACACACACGATACACGTACACACATCCATGCACACACTCATACACAGAACAGATGCACGTAGCCATCAGACCATTCCAGCAGGAGTAAAGCACCCACAGGTGAACACACACACACACACCTTTGTAAAAACGGTTAGTAGCATAGACTCATTTTCTTTTCCAGAGGAGATGTAGCATTGGCTCTCTGAGGCTGACTCTCTTCTCTTTTGTCTCTTTGTTTTTTGAAGGAGAAAGGGAGAAGAGAGGAGCTGAGGGGGGCCGCTGCTCCAAACAGCTCACTACTGCTAAACCTGGACCAGGACTACTAACACACACACATACACACACACAGCCTACTGGATTGTCCTGTTTGTTAGTAGCAGTCAAACACACTCAAATATCATTGTAACAAAAGCGCTGTAGCTGTACACCATAGGCAAGCCAATAGCCTGCCCTTTTAATGACAATGATATTTAACGTTCATGAGTTATTTGAAGCAAATATGTGTATCATTGCTATCCTTGTTGAAGTAAATGTGTATGAGAACTATACCAAATGATGTTGCATGGGTATACACTACTACAAGTTTGTGCAAAGTCCATGCCTGGCTGTGCTGATTAAGTGTGTGACAGCCACTCGAACCCTGTATTCTCAGATGACATAAAGAAGCTGTTCTGTATGTGGTCTCTGAGTTCCCAATGTGAAATAGTGGCTAGATTGAAACCACTATGGCATCAGCTGACATGTCACAAAGCCATTTTTTATGTATACTCTCCAAAGGCATAATTGACATTTTTTAAATGGACAAAACAATGTATACTGTCTATTTGCCACTGGCCACATGAACATAAATAAAACTCTTATGTTACTTTTCAATCTCAGGAAATGTTTGTGTATCAAAACATGCATGTTCATATGTATGTGTGTATATGTATGTACCCCTAATTGACCGTCGGAGTGGTCATAGTTTTGATGTCAAACAAGCATCAATGACTTTGTGGCGTGCTGATACTGACTGTTCTCTCCCCCCCTCAGGCGAGGGAGGCCGAGCGCAGGGAGAACTTTGCCCGGCTGGTGATGCTGGACGGCCAGGATCTGATCCCCAACCCCGACTGCGTGGACTGCAGGATCTGCTACCTGGACCTGCAGCCTGGGGAGGGGGTTCTGCTCAGGGAGTGCCTCCACTGCTTCTGCAGGTAACGCAGCAGACCCACAGCATCATGGACGAGCAGAGGGGAGAGAGAGAGAGTCATAGCGCTTCTGTTGTGAGGAAGCTTGTGTTGAAATACAACCTTCCTGCCGGTAAAAAGGTTCATGTCAATAATACAGTCTTCCTTCTTCCCTTCCTTGATACATCTCCTATGTCACGTAGCTCGATACAACCGTGCTGAATCATGCTAGATCTGAGGTGAACTCAAGGAAGGAAAGGAGGGATGAAAGGACATATTTGGGAAAACTTCAACCGGAGAGTAGAAATGTCCTAAATATATTCAACATCAACACCAGCTGTTGCCCCTGGGGTATTGCATTTGATCTCAAAACAAGCCAAGCTGAGAGATTGGTCCAATTCGATCTGCTGTGATTTGGACTGCTTCAGACTGGGCAAGCTAAAGCCAGGCTTGGGTAGAGTGTGCTCAGTTGTCGTCCACAGAGACGGACTAACCAGGTATGTGGCGTCCACAGGGTTTGCCTGCGCTCGGTGATTCTCCTGTGCGAGGAGCCGGAGGTGGCCTGCCCGTTCCGAGACGACACGTACGCCTGCGACTCCACTCTGCAGGAGAGGGAGATCAGGGCCGTGAGTCAACTCGCACTTGAAATAGACTCATATGCTGCGGGGGGTTGAAATAAACAAGTTATATTGCGCTTTGCCGCACACGTGATCATTGTAACTCGCATTATGACTTGTGGAGCAAACATAAACAAGTATTAATAGTACCTGTAATCAGATATTCTCTTCCAGTTCCTCACTCACTCACTCACCCCTCTCTCTCTCTCTCTCTCCCTCCAGCTGGTGTCGGAGGAAGAGTACGAGCGCTGGCTGCAGCGGGGCCTGTCTGTGGCCGAGTCTCGCTGCGAGGGCAGCTACCACTGCGCCAGCCCGGACTGCCCTGGCTGGTGCGTGTACGAGGACACGGTCAACATCTTCCACTGTCCTGTTTGCAACAAGCACAACTGCCTGCTCTGCAAGGTATACACACACACAAGTGACTCACACTTCAGTGTTTGTACCCACACAGTGATTAGGTGCGCTCAGCTGTCAGGCTCTTTGGTTGTCTCTGTCAGGCGATCCACGAGGGGATGAACTGTAGGCAGTATCAGGACGACCTGACGGCCCGCGCTGTCAACGACTCCGCAGCCAGGAGGACCAGGGATCTGCTCAAGGTAGCTACAATCCCTCACTTGTACCCAAACTACACTGACTGCCAGGACTTTTGTTCAGTACTTGCAATACATGTAGCAAGCTTGATGTTCATATATTGACAAGCATTAACACCACTCTGTCATGTCTTTTCTTCGACACATCTCTCTTTCTCTTCCTCATTCTCTCGGTATATATCTGTCTCTCTCTTCCTTCCTCCCTCTCTCTCTCTTCCTCCTCCTCTCTCTCCGCCTCCCTCCATATCAGACTCTGGTGCGGTCTGGAGAGGCCATGCACTGCCCCCAGTGCGGCATCATTGTGCAGAAAAAGGAGGGCTGCGATTGGCTGCGCTGCACCGTCTGTCACACAGAGATCTGCTGGGTCACCAGAGGGCCTCGTTGGGGTCCAGGGGTAAGACCTTCCCCCTATGCTCTCCTCCTCCCTCACAAGCACAGTCTAATGTAATGTAGTCGTTTAGCAAGTGCTTTTATCCAAAGCGATGTACAGTCAAATATTTATCTTTGGTATGTCTACTCCTAGGGACCTGGAGACACAAGTGGAGGCTGTCGCTGCAATGTTAACAAGCAAAGGTGCCACCCGAAGTGCCAAAACTGTCACTGAGAAAGATGTTACTGTTATGAGAGAGGGAAAATAAGTTGAAGCAATACGTCTGACTGGAATATAAGGGAGGATCGAAAGGTGGAATGTATACGCCAAATAAGTTGTCTTGTCGGGACAAAATCGTATTTATCATTGCACTGCATAATATTTACCTAAGCGTGTTTATTTCTTTGTATTTTGCTTTGTTTATTATATTTTAGTTTATTCCTTACAATCATTCAATGCTGACTAGGGAAGCATTGGGAAAAGTGTCCTTAACATAACATAACCGTCAATGCTCAAAGTAACAAGTCTGCTAACGACACAGCTACCGAGCTACCGAGCATAATTATCTATGCCATTTTCTGTGTAGAAAAACAACAAACAAGGCTCTGTTGAAATAAATGTGGGTGTTGAATGTGTGTCAGTTGACCAGGTTGTGGTAGAGGGTTATTAGTTGTGAAATGAACAAGCTACTCTGTGTTTTGGTCCTGTTTCTGTGTCTGTACATAATGGCTCAGGATGAATTAAGACATATCTCTCAGCCTAAATAAGGAGCTTTATTGACTGTTCTATTTATGACTTACGTGCTATATGCCTCAGACAAGTCCCCAAGCCTAGGAAACGGTGTTGTGTTGTGTGTGAGTGCATGGAGGAAACTGTACACTCAGGAGCTATTTGCCTTTGTGCCTTTATAATGTTTCAATAAACCCACTCAAAACAAGACATGGTGGATTGGATGCATTTAACTGAAAATACGTTTGATATTCTCACAATGTAGCATTGGGAGTCGTGAGGTAAAAGAGCCACTAGATGGCCTTGTATACTGTGCTGCAAAATAAACGGCTCTAATCAATACCCGTAGAAAAGTAGCATTTATACCAGTAGGCTATGAACTGGGAGAAAACTTTAATATAGACACTATGGATAAAGAGATGATCAGAGTGGCATATGAATTGTTAAAGTCACTTGCACATAATAGAACAATGAATTTGCTGTAGGCTATAGCCTGCAATTAAATGTATTATTCCTCTGCGCCTGGTCTACTGTATCCGTATATCAACCGCGCGTTACCCATGACTTGCTAGATGCAAGATACATTTGTGTTTTGTTCACGCTCGTGTAATTTAGGGTGGACACGTCACTGTAGGTAGCTACCGGTGGCCAGAGACCATCTGCCTGGTGTTACTGCTTCTAAGGCATTTGTGTGAGGGGTGGAGTAAAGTATTTGACAAAACACTTAGACTTTGGCGACCTAGTCGAGTTGGGAGAGGGAGGAGACTGCAGAGAGATTCCCGAGTTGACAGACGAGGATTTACCACACGGTAGACTACCGAATAATCAGAGAACATATCAGCAGAGCAGCAAGTGCATCGACGATACCGGTAAGAGATCATCCGTCAATTGGACCCATTAACCGCTTTCTGTTCACAATAAACCCAGTTAGTAATAGCCTCGTTTTGTACAATATGTTCTCAGGAATTAACCAACCTGCTAGTTCACCATCTGACTTCCTACAATAAAGGTGTCGATACACTCCAGACAATAATAAATTTGAAGGGCTCGGCATGGCGGGATATGGTAGATGTATGTGCGCATCACCAATGAATCGATGATCAGGTGCTGAATCGCGACGTCAATGTCATGACCAGTTAGTCCAGTTTGTAGGCTCTTCCTCCGGACAGTAAAGGGACGTGTTGATCTCACGGAATACACAACGCTAAATGCACATGCACGCACAGGCTTATCCTTGGTTGGATCGTTTTTTTGGATGGGTGCATGTCTCATGTCAACCAGTTTTAGTATCTGCTAATTGATCTGAGATAATATCTGACAGATCTCTTTGGCGTAGCCTACCTCTACGTGTTTACCTCTGCTTTAAACATGGCTTAACTTGTCTAATGCAATAATGTTATAAGTCTAGCTTCAAATTCCAATTGCAGCATACATTATTACATGCATTTGTTCATGTGGACCTTGTATTTCAGATCCTCTACAAGTCTAGGGACAAGCATGCAGCTTATGTACTTTATAGTCCTAAATCTCTTTAACGGCTCTCTCATGCTCTCTCTCTCTCTCTCTCATTCTCTCTCTCTCTCTCTCTCTCTCTCTCTCTCTCTCTCTCTCTCTCTCTCTCTCTCTCTCTCTCTCTCTCTCTCTCGCTCTCTCCACCAGCTTCATTCACATTCATCTCTTCAGGATGGCAGAAACAAAGGGGAAATTCGACTTTGCCATAGACCGCGGCGGCACGTTCACGGACGTGTTCGCCAGGCTGCCGGACGGTCAGGAGAGAGTGCTGAAGCTGCTGTCCCACGACCCCCAGAACTACAAGGACGCTCCTACTGAAGGGATCCGCCGAGTCCTGGAGGAGGTGAGACTGGGGCTTCTTTGAGAGGGGAGGCAGGTGAGAGGGCTGGAGATAGGTGAGACTGGGGCTTCTCTGGGAGGGGAGGCAGGTGAGAGGGCTGGAGGAGGTGAAACTGGGGCTTCTCTGAGAGGAGAGGCAGGTGAGACTGGGGCTTCTTTGAGAGGAGAGGCAGGTGAGAGGGCTGGAGATAGGTGGGACCCACAGGGAAGTTTGTCTGAAAAGGATTGTGTGTAGACGTTAAATATAATTTTGTTGCTAAAAACCAACCGAGTTCTCTCCTGTCCACAGGAAACCGGCCGGACCTTTCCTCGGGAGCAGCCTGTGGACACCTCTCTGATTGGTTGGATACGGATGGGCACCACGGTGGCAACCAATGCACTGTTGGAGAGGCAGGGGGAGAGGACCGCTCTCCTGGTCACCAAGGGCTTCCGGGATCTGCTGCACATCGGCACCCAGGCCCGGCCAAAGCTCTTTGATTTGGTCAGTGCTGACGCTTTGATTGTTTCTGGCAAGTGTGTGTGTGGAGGGGAAGGAGGGGGGGGGTGGTTATGAAGCTACAGGGGAGGAACCAAAGCACAATGGAGGCCCCTTGCTGTGAAGAGCTTTTGTTTGGGCTGGTTGAGACGAGGGGGCCTTGTGGCCCCCACCCCTGTCTGCGTGACACTGATGCTGAGTACAGACACAACAGGCCGGGTATTGATACAGCTAACTGAGGACTCCTAAAAAGGCCTCGCCGTTTCAAAGCCCCAGGGTGGGCAGTGGTCTGATGTCATGCTTTGGTTTTGTGTGCCCACTGCCCATTTATCCCTGCAAGTGTTGGCTGCCTCTGAGGTGAATGGATAGATGTTCACCCAGACACCTGTGTTGCATGAAAAAAGAAATACTACATTTTAATGTTTAATGAGATAACTACTCTCAAATAATGTTACCTCAAATTCTGGGCCTAGTTTTCTTCTGTGTTTTACTTAACATATCAAATATGATTTAATAAACCCCCCCAAAACTGCCCTAGGGGTTAGGTGGTTTCTGTCAAATAGTTCTTAAATGCTAAGTAAGCCGATTTAGTGCAAATATTAAACAATTCTAACCGTACTAATAAAATAATATGTACAGTATATACATTGTATATATTCATATATGTATGTAACAGCATCCATAGTTTCCTATTTGTCTGTGTTACTTAAACAACTTCTGCCTGTCTACCTTCGTGCGTCAGTGTTTGGGTTGTAACTAGAGTCCAGAGAACATCTGGACTGGGTTTTAGCCAATCGGTAGGTCTGTCTTGGTTAACACAGCTGCACTTTCCTTATATCATGTTTGGCTTAAATTCCCCCCCCCCACACACACACCCCACACACACACACTAACATTCAGCTTTACATTCCTTTACTGTGGACAGGTGTGCCTGTCAGGCATTGCTGCAGGAGTTAACAAGTACTGTATCCATATAGCACAGTGTGTTCCGTTATAAGACCACCATATCCAGAACAAATTGTCTCTGTGTCTCACGCATGTACGCACGCACACGCACATACTAGTGCGCATACTGACACATGTTTGCAACCAAGGTCTTGTAACCATGTGCAAGACACTACTATCTAACCCGATTGGCCCAAATAGGATGTTATGTTCAGATAGGTCCATCTGTATAGTGTCCCTTGCAGCTTGGGGTCAGAGCTCTGATAAGATGCCAGCTCTTGGGGTCAGTGTTGAGAATGTCACCACTGATAGAGACTTATCCATGTCACTGTTGTGACACAGTCTTTTCCTATCGCTGCTAAGATGCCGTGGCCTTTCATGAATATGCCGACTTTAGGCAAACAGGGAACACGAGAAATTAAAGTTGGTATTCTTGTGCACAGTAAATGCAAATTAGAATAACTTGATGTAAGTAAATTATTGCTGAACATGATCCATGAAGTGTTGTTGTTTTTTTTTACATAATACTCTGCTATAATACAATGGGTGTCAGAAGTGTATGCATCATGCAACCTATCCTAACCCTACGTGTGTGTGTATGTGTGTGTGTGTGTGTGTGTGTGTGTGTGTGTATGTGTGTGTGTGGGTGTTTGTGTAAACAGGAAGTGTCTGTGCCCGAGGTGCTGTATGAAGAGGTGATAGAGGTGGACGAGAGAGTCATCCTTAAGCAGGAGGGTTGTCATCTACCAAGGAAAGAACCCAATCGCATTGTCACAGGTAACACATGGTAACCATGAACAGGAAGTGGTCAGAGGCCCTAGTCAAAAACGTATTATTTACCCTAACTAACTATATGGATGAATATGAAAGTATACAAATTAATTCCACAAATGCCGTTACACACTACTGACTATAAATGACATGTTCGCCATCTGTGGCTAGGCAAGGGATTCTGACAGGACAAAGATTATCCACTTATTTTTCCAAAATTCCTCAAAGAAGTTTTGCAAGCAAAGTTTATGGGATTGGGGAGTAACCGATCAGGTTAATCATTTGCCTCATTCAAATACACACAAACCCTGCATACACGTCTTGACACACCTAAGCGTTGACCTCCCCCTGTTTGCGTGTGTGTGTGTGTGTGGTGTGTGTGTATGTGTGTGTGTGTGTGTGTGTGTGGTGGTGTGTGTGTGTCAGGCAGCACCGGGGACTCCCTGGAGGTGCTGCGGGAGCTGGACCTGCAGCGTGTGGAGAAAGACCTGAGAGGCGTCCTGTCTCGTGGCATCACCAGCCTGGCAGTGCTGCTCCTGCACTCCTACACGTTAGTACAGTCCAACACTACCACACTGTAGTCCAACACTACCACACACTAACACACTGTACTCCAACACTACCACACTGTAGTCCAGCACTACCACACTGTAGTCCAGCACTACCACACTGTAGCCCAGCACTACCACACTGTAGCCCCAGCACTACCACACTGTAGCCCAGCACTACCACACTGTAGTCCAGCACTACCACACTGTAGCCCAGCACTACCACACTGTAGCCCAGCACCAACACACTGTAGCCCAGCACTACCACACTGTAGTCCAGCACTACCACACTGTAGTCCAGCACTACCACACTGTAGCCCAGCACTACCACACTGTAGCCCAGCACTACCACACTGTAGCCCAGCACTACCACACTGTAGCCCAGCACTACCACACTGTAGCCCAGCACTACCACACTGTAGCCCAGCACCAACACACTGTAGCCCAGCACTACCACATTGTAGCCCAGCACTACCACATACTAACACACTGTAGCCCAGCACTACCACATACTAACACACTGAAGCCTAACACTAGCATACACTAACACATTGTAGCCAAGAACTATCACATGGTAACACATGCAATCTGACACCAGAGACCCATTCAGACACATGCATAAATTCACTCAGGCAGAGAATCACACACACGCACACACACACACACACACACACACACACTCACACACACACACACACAGGGGCCAGGGTTCTTATTGTGCTTGTGTGTGTGTGTGTGTGTGTGTGTGTGTAGTCTGCCTGGGTCCCTGTGGTGTCAGATATCTTGCTTTGTGTGTGGGTATTTTACTGTGTGTGTGTTTTACTGTGTGTGTGTTTTAGTGTGTGGCCTAATGTTCACGAACAACTAGGATACAGCTTTACTTGAATTTCACCGCCATTCGTTTCTGCAAGTCATGTTTGATCTTTAACCTGTTATCTGTTGACCTGGCTTTAGTTTTTTTTTCTCAACGTGAAGCTTTTATCAAATAGTCCGATAGCCAGAACACACATGCCTTTCCCAGGCAGGGAGGGCACAGACAAGCCCTCTAAATAACCCAGACACAATACCCCCCCCAACTAGTACGGCTCAGTTTACCGTTACCTTCCTTCTTTCGTACCTTCCTTCCTTCCTTTCCTTGGATACATCCCTAATCACATGTGTCTGGATTGGTGGCAGCTGCAGCAGCTTTCTCCCATGCAGCCATTAGATAAATCACCTCCCAGAGGGAAAAGGAAGAGAAGTCTTTTGTAATTTCTTTTCATGTTTAACATGAATCCAAGGCCACGGATGACACATCCTGTATGTACACACCCAGGTGGTCAGCCCACGAGAAGGCTGTGGGCTCGCTGGCACGCAAGCTGGGCTTCTCCCAGGTGTCCCTGTCCAGCGAGGTCATGCCCATGGTGAGGGCAGTGCCGCGCGGGTACACCGTCTGCGCCGA
The DNA here is from genome assembly GCA_903064625.1 of Mallotus villosus. Lineage (NCBI taxonomy): Eukaryota > Metazoa > Chordata > Actinopteri > Osmeriformes > Salangidae > Mallotus > Mallotus villosus. The sequence continues at coordinate 41,710 of CAEFZP010002604.1, read as the reverse complement.
CGCCTACCTCACGCCCAAGATCCACCAGTACCTGAAGGGCTTCACCTCGGGCTTCAGGGGCGCGCTGAAGGTCAGCGTCAATCATTTTCTGTCTCTCTCGTCTTTCTCTCTGTCAGTGTGTGTATTGTAAAACGACAAGGGATGGCAGAGAAAGGACAAAATATTTGTATCTTTTCGATTTTTTAATGTGATATACCACAGTACCAGTCAAAAGTTTGGACACATTTTCCCATTCAATTGAATGAGTCCAAACTTTTAACAGCTACTGTATATTTCATTCAAATATGCCAAACTCATAGTGTGTATCCATAGAGACACACACACACACAGCCATAACAAACATCCACCCCCTCAACCCCACCCAGGACGTGAACGTGCTCTTCATGCAGTCGGACGGAGGTCTGACTCCCATGGAGCAGTTCTGCGGCTCGCGGGCCGTGCTGTCGGGGCCGGCGGGGGGCGTGGTCGGCTACGCCGTCACCTCCTACAGCCAGACGGAGGAGAAGCCCGTGATTGGCTTCGACATGGGAGGTGAGGAGGAGGAGGAGGAGGACAGGAACGGGACAGATGGGGGGGGAGGCAGGGTGCTGGGAGGGGGGGAGGGGGGGACTGAGAGGTGGTGTCACAATGGAAGAGGAAGGAAGAGAATAGGAAGTCAATTAGGATGCGAGGGTGGGGGGAGGGGGGGGGGTGCGAGGGTTGTAGAGGAAGTCGGCTGTATCGGCTGGAGGTCAGACTGGAGGTGTGAAGGTGAAGTTGGGGGAGAGAGGTGCGAGCTCATGTGAAGAGACCAGGGGGAGAGAGGTGCAAGCTCATGTGAAGAGACCAGGCTCATGAGAGACCAGGCCAGGGCAGAGATACCAGCCTGGTGAGAGTGAGAGCTGAGCAGAACAATGAGCATTTGGGTAAACTGACACGTTTTGTATCTGAAAAAAAAAGAACACCAGAATCAACCCACATGCATAAACCATCAACAGGTCTGGACCTTGCTTCAGACAATCATTACGGTGGGGAAAAAAAATAACGTTGCTGTGTTCCCCCCCCCGCCTCGCAGGGACGTCCACGGACGTGAGCCGCTACGCCGGACAGTACGAGCACGTGTTCGAGGCCACCACGGCCGGCGTCACCCTGCAGGCCCCTCAGCTGGACATCAACACGGTGGCGGCCGGAGGAGGGTCCCGCCTCTTCTTCAGGTCAGATGACCTGGGGACGATGACGGGGGGATGACGTGGCGAGGACATGCGCCGTCACAGGGAGAGGAGAGACTGGCTCATATATATATATATGTCTTATATAACTAAAGAGCCAAGCCAAGTGTTTGTGTTTTGTTTTGATGCTGGCTTTAGTTCTTCAAATCTACTGACGTATGGTTGCCTTTTAGCTGTATATTTATGTATCTGTTACTTGAATGGGGTTTTACATTGTAATTCTGCACCTACTGTATTCTTTGTTCAATCATTATTCATCACCACTGGCTTACCTAGTGCAGTTTAAGAAACGTTCAAAAACAATGAATAACTGACATTGTTGAATGCCCCCTCCTCTCTCTCCAGGTCGGGTATGTTTGTGGTGGGGCCGGAGTCTGCTGGGGCCCATCCAGGACCAGCCTGCTACAGGAAGGGTGAGACAGATGCCTCTCTCCCTTCGTTCTCCCTCCTTCCCCACCCTCACCTCCTCCCTCTCTCTGAGTCAGGATAGAAGCCCTCCCTCCCTCCTCCTCTCTTTCCTCCTGCCCCCCTCTCCCTCCCTCCGCTCATACAGGCCTGTTAGATAACACATTTCCCACTCTCTCTCCCACAGGCCTGTCTTGCCCTTTTCTGAAAGCGTGACCTTTTATCCTCTCTCACCACGTTTGTGGCCCATCGTTTTCATACCGGGACTCCCTCTTTACCCCCCCCCCGGATATTTAAACATTCCTTTAATCCATTCTACTCAATCAAATTGACATCGCCTAGATCCCAAGCCCTGAGCTGTTCTCTTCCCCTTTTACTCTCTTTGTGTGAGTTATGTGACATAACTCCAGGTCTCAGTTGTGATTTTAGTTCAGCTCTGCACACACACACTTTCTCACGCGTGCACTCACACACACACACACACACACACACACACACACACACACACACAGGGCTCCAGTTGAGTAGCTTGAACTGGAGCTTGAACACATCCTACTAGACTAAGGTGCTTTGTAGCTACTGCTGTTGAGATTCTATCTAGATGGAAGTCAACTGTGAACCACACTGACACCATTGCACAGTACAACAGATGAACTTTTTGAACCCTGAGACCTTTTCAAATCTTCATTAAGACGTAAATACATCATAGACCCAGAGGTATTTAGGTTTGAAGTTAATGAATGTAGAAGTCTAATACACAGTTATTGTGTGTGTGTGTTTCCCCAGGTGGCCCACTGACGGTCACAGATGCTAACCTGGCTCTGGGCCGCCTGCTGCCCTCCCACTTCCCCCGGATCTTCGGCCCTGGAGAAGACGAGCCGCTCTCCACCGAAGACACCATGAAGCACTTCCGCCAGCTCACCCGCGAGATCAATCACTTCCTGTCCACCAGCCAATCGCAGGCCAGCGCCAATGGGGCTGCCAATTCCAACTACGGGCAAAACCCAGGGCAGCAAATCTGAGATGAGCGTGGAGGAGGTTGCCATGGGTTTTGTCCGTGTGGCAAACGAGGCCATGTGTCGTCCAATCAGAGCCCTGACCCAGGTAATGAGATTCTAGGCTTCCTTCTAGGATTCCTTGTAGCAAAAATGAATAAGACTCACCACACTACACCATTCCTTTGAGTAGTTTAAGCATCTAATCCTTATTATTACCCTCCATCTCTCCCCCCCATTCTATCTCTTTTTCTTTCTCTCTCACTCTCTTTCTCTCTCTCTGCAGGCCAAGGGGCACGACACGTCCCAACATGTGTTGGCTTGTTTCGGCGGAGCGGGCGGCCAGCATGCCTGCGCCATCGCGCGGGCCTTAGGGATGAAGAGCGTCTTCATCCACAAGTGAGCTCTGTAACCCACGTGGGCGTGCGCGAGAGGACACGTGTGTGTTTGCCGTGCGTACTGTACATGCGTGTCCCGGGCCGGATGACAGGTGTTCCTTCAGAAAGACGTTGACATGCGTGAGAGGGTGGCATGCTTGTCGGGCACAATTGGCAACACAGAGCCTCCAGTGATATGTGACTCTCAGGGCGCTTGGCAGTGGGATGTTCTGTTCTCGTTTAGTGCCTTATGGCATCCGGGGCAGAGCAGGTGTCCAGAATGTTCCGTTGCCTTACTGACTTTTGGTAATTTATGATGGGTATGTCTGGTTGAACAACTGTCTTTGTTTCATGTGTTAAGTACATGGCTGTAAGGAAGTGTGGGAAAGAGAGCAGAGGGAGGCCTGTTTCCATTATCTGCTATCCTGAGTCTTTTTAAAGCCAAACATTCTGAGGTGATTTTGTTATGGTGGTCTGGATTCAAACTGATCTAATTTCCCCTCAGTGAGTGCACTGCTTCTGCAGTACACAATGTTCCACTGTGACATTGTCAAAGACAAATGAAAGGACCGTAGAGAAGGACAGTCAGACAGACTGTCACCTGACAGTTATGACTGTACTGAACTGTTGAGGCTGTGTTAGTGTGTTCTATGCTCCATATAACCACCAGAATGTGTGTGTGGCCTTCCTGTGTGTTGCCCGTGTGTATGTTTGTGTGTCTGCCTGTGTGAATGTGTTTGCCTGTGTGTGTGTGTGTGTGTGTGTTTGCCTGTGTGTGTGTGTGCACATGCAGGTACAGCGGCGTGTTGTCGGCCTACGGCCTGGCCCTGGCTGACATGGTGGAGGAGGTGCAGGAGCCGTGCTCCCTCCAGTACGAGCAGCGCTCCTTCTCCGACCTGGACCGCAGGGTGGAGGAGCTCTCCCAACGCTGCCAGCACACCCTGCAGGACCGGGGCTTCAGCGGGTCAGACACACACACACACTCTCTGCAGTACACTCTTATACACACACACTCACTCTGCAGTACACTCTTATACACACACACACACTCTGTAGTACACTCTTATACACACACACACACACACTCTGCAGTACACTTATACACACACACACACTCTGCAGTACACTCTTATACACACACACTCACTCTGCAGTACACTCTTATACACACACACACTCTGCAGTACACTTTTATACACACACTCACACTCTGCAGTACACTCTTATACACACACACACACTCTGCAGTACACTGCTACACACACACGTGTCTCTCACACACTCTCTCTCACTCTCATCGCTCATGTTTACGTCTCTCATGTTTACGTCTCTCTCAGATCCCAGATCAGCACTGAGGTGTTCCTTCATCTGCGCTACGAAGGAACTGACTGCGCTCTCATGGTGACGGCCACCGGTTACCCTAGCAACTCCAAGTCCTGTCGCTCTGGTGACTTCTGCAGTGCTTTCACTAAACGGTGAGCATAGGCAGGACCAGGTAGCTGTGGATCTGTCTGAGCGTTATGACAGAGCTGACTGTCTCTGTGGTGCTCCGATGTCTGAAGTCTTTTGAACTCTATTTACATTTCTCTGCATCTAAATAAGGCCTAACGACAGCAACAGGTTGTAAATGACTCCCGTGCCTCTCTCTCTCTCTCTCTCTCTCTGCCTCCCTTCCTCTTTAGCTACTTGAAGGAGTTTGGCTTCACTATCCCAGAGCGGCCCATAATGGTGGATGACATCAGAGTGAGGGGTTCTGGGAAGTCAGGCATCAGATCCATGACCAAGGCCAAGTCTGCACACGGCCACACCAAGCCCACCACGGTACGACACGGCGCACAGATAGAACCCACTTCACCAGCTTTTACACTTTACTTCCCTATGTTTGAGGATTGAGAGAACATTTATATTTTTTTATGTTTGACAGAAAATACAGACAAATTATTAGGTTTGGAGTTGAGAAATGGCCTACCATAACTTCGGGTCAGTCACACACTCAAGGGTGCAAAGCACAGTAAATATAGACTATTCATCCCAGATATTTTGTCAGTTTTCTGACATGTTAACGTCATGTCTGGTGTAGCGGCCAGATGGTAGAAAACTATTCCTCAAGTGTGTTTTTTACTCCGCTGCCAAGGTGACCAAGTGTTACTTTGAGGACGGTTACCTGGACACCAGCGTCTACCTGTGGGAGGAGTTGCCGTGCAACTACAGCATCCAGGGACCAGCCATCATCATCGACAAGAACAGGTGGGTGTCTCCATGGAAACCTCTATCATTAGTAAAAGGCTACACTTGAGTTCATCGGGAAATATTTACATTGCAAACATTGACCTATGACTTGTGTGTATTTGAGTGTTTTTTTCACACTACTCAAAACAAATTAACACAAAACAAAGTAAAGGTTTTGCTATCAAGCTATTTAATGACATTGTATACATTTTGTCACCACCAACTATCTCTTCTGTTACTTATCTCGCACGTATAAGGGGTTCCTTATACATAAGTTGACGAAACAAAAATCCAGGAACACAAATGTTTGTATTGACTTTCAAACTTGATCTTGAGGTTATATTGACGTAGTCCGTTGGTTTTGCCTCCCCTTGCAGCACCATCCTGGTGGAGCCCAGCTGCGTGGCTCAGCTGACGGCAGGGGGGGGACGTGCGCATCGCCGTGGGCTCCGACCCCCACTGCGCCCTGGGCACAGAGCTCAACACCGTGCAGCTCTCCATCTTCTCCCACCGCTTCATGAGCATCGCAGGTCAGCTGGAGGGAGAGGAAGAGGGGAGGAGAGGGAAGCAGAAGGGAATGGGGTGGAGAGGAAGATCAGGATGGAGGGATGAGAAGAGTCTGGGAGGGAAAGTATGGTAGCCCTAAATTAGATTAGTATTAATCCCTAAGATGTGCGATGTGAAAAGGAGGAGAGCAAAGGAATAGAAAGAGGCGGGGAGGGAAGGCAGGGAGGGGCAGAAAAAGCCACTGGGTTCATAAACGAAACCTGCGTACGGAACAGGGCCAGGGGACAATGTGTCGTGGTGGGAGTTCCTATCTGTACTGAGACGCCTGGTTCCTGCGCCCTCTCCCTCCCACAGAGCAGATGGGTCGAGTGCTTCAGCGCACCTCCATCTCCACCAACATCAAGGAGCGCCTCGATTTCTCCTGCGCCGTCTTTGGCCCGGACGGGGGGCTCGTATCGAACGCGCCCCACATCCCCGTCCATTTAGGGGCGATGCAGGAGACGGTGCAGTACCAGGTGTGTGCGAGCACTGTGCGCGTGTTAGTATGGAAAACGGCATCGTTCCTATCGCTCCCTTCATCATTCTTCTCATCTTCCTTTGCTTCTCTCCGTCTGTCTCCCAGATCAAGTCTCTGGGGGGGACTCTGCGGGAGGGGGACGTGATCCTCAGCAACCACCCGTGTGCCGGGGGGAGCCACCTGCCAGATCTGACCGTCATCACCCCCGTGAGTCAGCCCTGCACCCTCAGTGCACCCCCGCTCTGGCCCGTCCGCGCTGCGGCCGATCAGGGCTTTGCCTCGTTTTGCCTGTTTGTGTCCTCCATATCTCTGTCATTATTTTTTTGCTGTTCTTTTATTTATTTTTTCTTTTGATTTACTTTTGATTCCGTCCTCTTTCTCTCTCTATGTTTTTTATAACTTGCTGCCTGTCTCTTTGCTTCCTCATTTGTCTCACCCCCTTTCTTTCCCCTCCATGGCTCCACCCCTCCATCACGCCAGGTGTTCAGGAGAGGTGTGAGTGGGCCGGTGTTCTTCGTGGCCAGCAGGGGGCACCATGCTGACATCGGGGGCATCACTCCAGGCTCCATGCCCCCACACTCCACCACCCTGCAGCAGGAGGGAGCCGTCTTCACCTCCTTCAAACTGGTCACCGGGGGAGTCTTCCAAGAGGAGGGTGAGCGCACCATCATGAAGGAGGGAAGAGAGGAAGGGGAAGTGGGTGCATTTGGCTGAGGGCCACTTTGCTGTGTTGTATCTGTGGACAGGGATGGGGGATTCTGTGTTAGGGGGTTTACTTTCACAGTGAATACAACATGGTTGGTCCTGAGGGGGTGTAACCAAGCTTTGGCGACTGGTTTAATTCACAGTTCTGGAATTCACAGTTCTGGAATTCAAAGGAGAAATGTCCATAGAAGTTCACTCATACAGAATGGCCCTGTCTCTCCCTCCCTCCCCCCGACAGCTGTAACCGAGGCCCTCATGGCTCCGGCTCAGTACCCAGACTGCTCTGGGACACGCAATCTCCATGACAACTTGTCGGACCTGCGGGCTCAGGTGGCGGCCAATCAGAGGGGAAGTCAGCTGGTGGGGGAGTTGATTGACAACTACGGACTGACCGTGGTGCAGGCTTACATGGGCTACATCCAGGTGAGGAGGGAGACTCTGGTGTGTGTGTGTGTGTGTGTGTGTGTGTGTGTGTGTGTGTGTGTGTGTGTGTGTGTGTGGAGGGTGGGGTTGGGGGGGGGTTAGTTGTGAGGGGTATTGTAGCTTATGTAACTCAGTGAGAGGCTGGTGTGTTTTCTTAGACCATGTCACATTTCATCAAGAGTTGGACAGTGCACTTGAATTAAATGGTGTGTGCGTGCGTGCGTGTGGGGGAATGTGCGGCTTCCAGAGCAACGCAGAACTGGCAGTCAGGGACATGCTGAAAGATTTCGCTTGTCGCCGGCTGCAGCAGACCGGCTCCCTAGATGTGGAAGCGGAGGATTTCATGGACGACGGAACACCAATCAGGCTGCGGGTCCAGATCAACAAGGAGGAGGTAGGCGGAGGCTGTGTACCCTAACAGGATTGACTGTCATAACCTTTTGTTTAAGCATCATCAGTACATGATACGACAATGAATGAAAATGCAAAAGATTGAGTGTCTTTCTCTCCATCCATCCTGTGTTTCAGGGCAGCGCTGTGTTTGACTTCACTGGGACTGGCACCGAGGTGTGGGGTAACTGTAATGCTCCCCGGGCCATCACCTTCTCAGCCCTCATCTACTGCCTGCGCTGCATGGTGGGCCAGGATATCCCCCTCAACCAGGTGAGACGGCAGACACACTGGAAGAGAAGATATATGGGAATTACTGACCTCTGGTTGTCATGGTTGGGTATTACAATGTGACATTTTCGATACAGGGTTAATGGTTTTTTTTAATATAAGAAATATGAGTCCACAGCAATGTATTTTATGTTGGAATACAATGCTATTCTCTGCAGTACAGTGTTCTGAAAGCTATCCCACACACAAAGACACGGTGGTGAAATGTTTCAACACGCTTTTCGTTTTTCAGGGTTGTCTCACGCCCATCAAGGTCATCATCCCCCCAGGCTCCATCCTGCAGCCTTCCCAGAATGCAGCTGTGGTGGGCGGGAACGTGCTGACGTCCCAGAGGGTGGTGGACGTCATCTTCCGTGCGTTTGAAGTCTGTGCGGCCTCACAGGTCAGAGAGAAAAAGAAAGAAAGCCAGTTCGTCCTCTGCTGTTTTCTTTGGACTTTGGAACGCGTGTCGACCCCTTGTGTTTCCTCTTTGTTCTTCCTCCCTCTATCAGGGCTGTATGAACAACGTGTCGTTCGGCAGCGAGAAGAGCGGTTACTATGAGACCGTTGCCGGGGGAGCCGGGGCGGGTCCGGGGTGGAACGGGCGCAGTGGTGTCCACAGTCACATGACCAACACGCGCATCACTGACCCAGAGATTCTGGAGAAGAGGTGGGCCAACGAAATCCAACCTCTGTTCTCTCATTGATAGTGTGCTTTTCACACTGAGAGAAAATATGTATTTCCTTGTGTGACGTGTGTGATCATTTACATCCCCATACCATATTCCAATACCCTTGCACATTTCTCCCCAGATTATATATTCCCCTTTAATCAGATGTAAAACGTAATTAAAAAGCATCTCTGCCTCCCTCTTGTTGTGACCTGCGTTCTCCTGCGTGTCAGGTACCCCGTGGTTCTGGAGCAGTTCTCCCTACGGCCAGGTTCTGGGGGCACCGGGGAGTACTGCGGTGGAGACGGGGTCGTCCGCAAACTCCTGTTCAGAGAGAAGGTGGTTCTGTCTGTGCTGACGGAGAGACGCTCCACACGACCCTACGGCCTTAAAGGTAACTTCTCATCTCATGATCTTTTCCATAAAACCTTAAACCTTGGTACACCAGGCTGAGAGAAACTGTCATGTGCAATCACTTGATATAACATGTCCCTCACCGCCCCGTCTCTCTCCTCTTCAGGGGGGAAGTGTGGGGCCTCAGGGCTGAACCAGCTCCACAGAGCCGATGGGAGGATTCTCAACCTGGGGGCCAAACCACCGTGACTCTGGAGCCAGGGGTGAGCAAGCGTGTCTTGTGTATAGTCTACAGTATGTACGTATGGCTTTGTTTGTGGGGGTCAGATGGCTGAGCGGTTAGGGAATCAGAAGGTTGCCAGTTCGATTCCTGGCCCGTCCTCACTACCTCACCGTCCCCCCACTACCCACGAGCCGTTGCTACACGAGGCACCACACACCAAAATATTGGGGCGGCTTTCATTGAAATATACAGCTCACCTGCCCTTCTCTCTCTCAGGACATGTTCTGCCTGTACACGCCCGGGGGAGGGGGCTACGGCACTGAGGAGGAGGCCGGCTATGGGAGGCCCCAGGCCAAGCGCCAACGCAGGAACGAGACCTTCCCAGAGAGAGGCAGCGTGTTTGAGTACCGCACATCTCAGGAGAGTGCGTGAGAGAGGGATGGAGAGAGAGAGAGGGTAAGCCAGGAGAGGGGAGGAATGGGGGTCAGAGAAAACAGAAAACATTACTGTGAGTAGAGAAAGGGATGGGACAAAGATTGAGTGAAAGTGAATGGAGGCCGGAAAGATTGAAAATGGTTCCTGCACCAGCTCCAGTTCAGTCGTACCAGTCAATTCTTTGTTTCTAACAAAGTTCTAAAATCTTTTTAGTGTTTTTCTAGTTTGTAAAACATTTTTCTATGGTTTATAACTCAAGATGATCAAGTCGTCTTTTGTAAGGATCAATAACTGTATTCAATGTTACAGTTTGGTGCAAACATTTAGAAACCCTTGTCATTCCATCTAGCACAGACTATCAGACCTTCAAGCAAAGTGACACTCTTCTCTCACCTACACTCTCTCGTCTGGTCCTCCTCATAATTTTTCTAAACTGTTTTTATCCAAGTAAAAAAAGGATCCAAGTACTCTGAGAAGTACATGTGGACAACATTGAATGTGAACACACATTTTAGTCTCATTAGAAATGGTGCTGAATCTGAAGATTTGAATCATTTTTCCAGTGAAATGAAACTCAGATCTTTACAATTCTAGTTAGATTTGACTTAATTTGTAGTTTGTTATACCAGAGGAAAATAAAAATATTTCTAAAATAAAGCATTTTATTGATTTCATCCATAGGAGCGTTTGTGATTGTGCACATTTGTAAAGCTCACTTTGAAAGTAGAACATGGACCCATGAAGTCAGACGTTTTCCTATCATTGCTACATTCACAAACATGACAACATTGCCTATCCATAGGTTTGGGAATATTTTGCAGTGCCATCCAGTGGCCAAGGCACAACATAACACCCTATGACTGCACACAAATCTGCTGAGTCACTAAAAAGCTGTCCACTCTGCCAAAGTGAACGTACCCATCCCCTCATCATTCGGTTACATGAAAAAGCCAAGAAATGCTTGCAGGCAATCTCCGATTTTACACAATCCTTCGTAGGGAATTGTAGCTTTTTACAACATCGACAATGATCCAAGCACCCCCCCCCAACCCCCACCCCCCCAATATGAATTCCTAGGAGTCACAGGGGCATTTTGGGAGAGATAAGCCACAGCATGGGGGGGGGGCTGTAATTTAGGGAGGGGGAGGGTGATTGGGTAAGAAAGAGTGGAGGGGGCGGAGGGCAGGAATCTTAGGGCAGCTGATGGGGAGATAGTGAACATTGCAGCGTTGCCGGCAGGAGGTAGACGACTGGCATACTCATACATGTAAATGAGACCCTGAGACTCTGGGGCCTCTGGTCTGGGGCCTCTGGTCTGCGCACAGGAAGTATGGGTCGGGGATCAAAGGTAGAACTTCTGCATTTACGGACCACAAGTCCTGTGTTAAGTCTGGTGTGCTCTTTAAGAGACCGTCTTTGCTCTCCTCCTGCATTGGCTGATGCAGTGGAGTCGAGTCTTCTCTATTTAGACGGCAGACATCTTTCTTTGTGACATTGTGGGACAGTGTAAAGAGGGTAATCCACTCTGAACTGTAGAAGGATACACCAGCCTTCTACGGTTTTAATTTAGTAATGCCATCTGAACAAACACACTAAAAATCTCACTGAAGGTGGAGGATACACTGCGTACACACACACACACAGACACAGACACACGCTAAAAATAAACAGCTTCTGTCTCTTTGGAGAACCATTCATTTACTACTGCAGGGTGCCAATGCAGAGCATCTGCAATATTCAACTGCTCCAAAAAAGGAGAGACTATTAAAAAAACATGTACTGCAGAGACCACAGTTGCCTTTCTACACTTACTTTCCCACTTCATATGTGCGGTTTTACAAACTATTTCATGAACACGATACAAGCTTTTCAAAAGACATGCATAAAAACGAGACAGTAAAAAACGAATACCCCCCCCCTTCCCCTTAAAAACTAATCCAACATTCAGTAGTCGAGGTAGGAAACATTTCAAATACATTTCTCAGAGAAAAATGTTTTTCTATTGACATTAAAATAGTGCAAACAACAGTAGTGCAAAGTCCCAGTGTTAGCACAAGCAGTTCCACAAGGTTTTGATTGTGGTAGATTTGTAAAATGGTAATGGAAGTAATGGCTCCAAATTAATTTGAGGTAGAATGGTCAGGATTTCCATGTAAACAATGAACAGTGGTCAACTAGTGGTCCTTCTTCCTGTACCCTGTGATTGGCCAGTGGGCATCAGTAATGCTCAGATAAAGAGTTCAAGTAGTATCCTTACATTAGAGGGATGATAGTCAGTACTGGGGGTAGCGGCTTAGTGGCCCGGCCCCCTGCAGACCGTACTGATCCGGGGGCTGGTGGGGGCCCTGAGGACCCATCAAGTCAAACACACTCTTATTGGGCGGAACCGACTGCAACATGCTGTCCAGGTCCATAATGAGAGGCGGGGCCTGGAGGGAGACATGCCCACTGGGCAGGATGGGCCAGTAGGCGTGGCCTACAAAGTGGCCTTGTGCGACAGGTGCCCCTCCGTAGCCGTAGAGAGGCAGGCTCCCCAACGGCATCAGCGGCCCTGCGTGGAAACGCATGCTTGGAGGGGCCACGGCGTTCGGTGGGGCATACTTGGCGTACGAGGTGGGGAGCTCCCAAGGAGCGGCAGAGCCTCGCCGGGTGGCCTTGTGCGGGGGGGGCGCGGCAGTCCTCGTAGCCGTCCGACCCCGTCTCTCCCTCGGGGGGACGCTTCCCGCCCTGCGATGCCCCGCGCCAGTCCTCGTCGGAGGATGAGGACGCCGGGCTGGCGGAGCTGGCAGAGGCGCTGCGGGTGGATGAAAAGTAGCTGGGATGCAAGGGAGGGGAGGGGCGAGGGTGTTCCATCCCCCAGGGGTCTCTCGGCCGACTGGGCTCCCCGCTTGCGCTAGCGGGCCTCAGGCTGTGGAGCAGTGAGTCGATGGCGAAGGAAGAGTCCAGTTTGGGTCGGTATGGGTCCTCCAGGGGGAGGGAGGGGTGCCTGGTGGGGAGAGGGGGCAGGGTGGTGACCACTGCTGGGAGGGGTTCTTCGTCAGGCCTGTAGGGGTGGCCCTGCAGGATGTAAGGGGCCAGGTCCTGGGCGAACACGGTCTCGTCCTGGCGGGACACGGCCGTGTTCTGCCTCTTGAGAAGCTCCACGGGCACGCGGCTCACCTCCACGGCCCAGAAGTTGCCCTTGCCCTGGGGCTTCCCTGGGTCCTTCAGCACCTGGGGAGACAGAACAGGGACACTGGTCAGACCAAAACTCTACTCAGACCAGTCAAACTGGATAAACCAAGTTTCGCAGAACTCACCCAAGTAATTTCACTCAATGTCAAAGGGAGGACAGAATTGTAGGGTTAATTTTGCTTACTTGAGTTCTTGTTTTGAGCTGTCTTTATTTGTCAGAATAAAGATCCACACTGGTAGACACACATACCTTCACAAAGCAGTCGTAGGAGGAGAGGTTGTGTCGAACTGAGTCCCGCCAGCCCTTGTAATTCCCTTTGAAAAATGGAAAAAGAGTACCGATCTCCTTCAGGATCTGAGAGGAGGAAGATCATTCACATTAGGATTTATGTCAACAATAAAATGACAACTAACAAACAAATGACAACCATATTTCTGCAACATATTTAATTACAAACTGTACCACAAAAATATGCAAGCAATGGTCCATGTCACTGTCATTCAAAGGGATTCGCACACAATAAAAGGTCCACGTTTACACCTAAACTACAAAAATAATACTGTTTAACAGTTTACTGGAAATAGCAGGGCTGTGAACTGATATAAAACAGCACACTTCTGCAGCCATCTTTAAACTATCTATTTAAATCAAGCTCCAGCTGATAGTTATCAGTATCTGGCTTCACTGTATGCTATCCTTATCACAACAAACTAACCAGCCATGGAAGTCACTGAAGTGTCCTGTTTAGTGTCAAATAGGATGCAATCTACCATATAGGATAGCTAATAAACCATAATAATGCCTGTAAATTTGGTTTAAAACACGTTTTTGTTAAAATAACGTTTACTTTCTCTAGAACAAATTCAGTAAGTATCCAATCAATTGTGTTTTTAGCTGATTTGCAAGTTATTTTAATTAACTAGACCAGTTTTGCTATACTGGCCATTGTCGTTTTAAACTTACTTTTATGACAATGTGAAATATATAGGCTATATATAGGCTATTGAATTAGCTTTGACACATAGACCCAAATAAAAACCAAGTTACCTCAGATAGCGTTAATTTCTTTTCTGGGGAGTTTTGGATGACCATTGCAATCATTGCAAGATACGAGTACGGTGGTTTAGGGTAGCGTTGATAATTCTTTTTTCTGCCACCGGTTCCGTTCTTTGCCCGGTCCCACGACTCTCTGGCTGTAGCTTCAGATTCCTTGAACTGTGCATCTTTGAGCTGAGGCTGTGTCGGTAAGTAGGGCCGCGCAGGCCGGCGGTGGTCATCAGGCGACATTACTTTATCCATAGGCGCCCTGACTTTAGTGAAGCGGACTTTGACAGGCTTCTCGTGCCGGAGAGACTGTTGGACTGGCTCCTGGCCTTGACTGTATTCCCAGTGCTGGGTTGGAGATATCCTCGCTATGTTGCTTTGAGAAGACCACTGGTACACATTGTCGGACGAGTCAAGTTGATGGTCGTGGTGATTAGCTAGGCTTGGAAAGCGCAGGTAGGAGAGGGCGTTTAGTGCCAACAGCCTCTGTCCCCCCCAGTGCTTTGTCATGTTGATCAGCCAGGGGGAAGATCTCGAAGCACGGTTGGACAGGAGGACGGTGAGGGGGAGGGAGGGAGACGGTCCTTAACTTCTGGCAGACTGCTGGCTCCAGGCTTACTATTTGAAGAGCAAACAATTAACAGTTTCATGTAAATCCCGCAGCGTAATCGAAGAGAGAATGGAGCGCTATCTGCAGGCAGAATGACTGATCACCCAGGGGGGTTGGGAAGGGCCCGAGCGTGAGAAGGACAGTAAACCTGTAAATAACCCTGACAATATCAACAGACGACTTAAAACGCAGAACACTGACCGCCCAATAACTCCCCAAACACTTTACATCGTTCACACAGTTTATGCATATCATTTGGGAATGTGCAAGTAAATTATAGCAATGTTGTGAGAATGACTTGAAAAATTCCTACTTGAAAATGTTTTGGGAGTATTTTGGTACCAACCCCCAACTACATTCTCTACCTTGAAGCTTGCTGACAGTAAGCACAACTTTTGTTGTTATTTTCTAAAATCATAAAATCACCTGCACTGTGCCCTAAAGCGACCAAGGAGGTATGAGATGTTATCCAGATCATTGAAAGTAAAATTGTGGGGGAGGGGGTATTCAAAGAAAAAACAATACAAAAGAATTTTGGGCAAGGCTTTCATTCAATCAACAACTTATTGCTTGCAATATACATATGTTTGCTAATAAACAAACATTACAAGATTATCACCGGCCAACTGGATACGTTAATTTCAGAAGACAGACTAGGCCTACAGGTAGCCAAATGATAAAACAAACAATCCAATAACAAAAACATTGAGCCCTGCATTTTATGATAGATAGCCTACTTTGGCTTTACAGTTTATGTCGACGAATAGCCTATTAGTTTTAGCGGGTGTAAATGCGAAATAAATATTTGTAGCTATTGTCCGTCCCTAATAATTTATCCTATAGGCCTACATTTATAGGTCTTTAATTGCTGAAATTGACCAGGATTGTCAATATAACGGTCGTCAGCAGTCTATGTGGTGCCATTATAATTAGGCCATTTATTCGTATTTAAAACAAGTAATCGGGAAGCACATTAAATAGGCTAGTTCTCCGAAAATGCCACTTGGGGTGCACAACAGTCGGGGGCATATTGCGCACAGGGGTGCCCGCGACAGTATAAGCACTCTTCCATTCAACGTGAGAGAATAGGTTTCGGGACTGCATGTTGCTTTTGTTCACGTTAATGTAGTGTTAATGCCCCAACCCTTGTGAAAACAAGTTGGATTAGAATAACTTTCATTGGCAAACTGAAGACGTGTCATTCCTGCGTTAGGGCTTGCTATTTAACATGTGAGGAAACACTATTCCTCTCAAACTCGTTCCTTTCTAAGTTATTGGCTGATAAATAGTGGGGGCATTCGCACCTTACACGAGCCACCATCATGTCTCGACGTGTGCAAAGACATTTTGATCTATGACCAGAACCAATAGGCTACATTATACATTGTGAAGGCAACACAGTGTTAGTTACATTCAACACGCAAATAATGCCCTGCAATCAGTTACATTAAATTGGTTCTGAAAATATTGTTGAGATTGTGTGATAGGTGGTGCTGTTGTTATATCTTACCGAGTAGCTGTTCTTAGTCAGATGTTTCATAGATTGGAGTGTGAAAACCATGAGGACCAGAAAATGTGACCCGAGCATTCACACCCTCACCTGTGAGATAATTGCCTGAACATTCTCAACTGTGATTGGCTAAATGACACCGATCTTTTGCACATGCATTTGAATGAATTATATCAATTTCGTCAAGCCTAAACTAATGGGAATAGATTCACATGAATCTTATGACAATGTAAGCAAATGTGATTTATTAATTTGGTCAACTGAGAATCAGTATACCTATATTTTGTGAGCATGTTGTGGGCATGAAGTCGATGGAATATTCCTGGATAAATTGACTTAAAATCTTACTTAGGTTGATTGTGTAACATTTACTCTTCAATGATTTGAAGAAAGTATTGTAGAAATAAACAAAAACGAATTTAAATACACTCTGCCATTTCTTCCAGATTGTGGACTAGGTCATTGGTTTTGGTGGGATAGAGATTTCATGTGTTTCTCCTAAATCCGTCTAAGCATCCCTGAGCTACACCCTAAAACCAAGTGAGACCAAAGAGAGTAAGTTTAGCCCTGCTGAGACAACGGAGACACTTTCTTTGTCCCTGGGGAAGCTTTGGAGTAAGGAACAAATTCCATGTCTGGGTCATCAAAGACATTATCCACCAGCGTGCACAATTCTCCTCCGAGTCCAAACAAAGACATTTTAGGATATCCAAATGAAAGGAATAACACCAAACAGCATGGGTGATCCGTATGGATAAGATGAGGCCACAATCTCATTATTGCAAGTGTTGAATACATTGATCTCAGTTTGCCCTTGTTTCTTTAAACCGTGCATATTTTGGTTCTCTCGATCAGCATTAAATCAACCATATATCGGTTATACAGTATGTGCCAAAAGAATGATTTTGTAGCCTCAGCCACGATACATTCTTCTGCTGTGTTCTTCGATGAAAAGTAAAATATAAAGACCTTCCAATTTCCTGTGTCCTATTTCTCTGCAGAGTGTCACTGTGTTGTCGACTGATGGAGGTCACCAAGGAGGTCAGCAGATTACAGAGTCGTCCCTGTCTCTGGGTATTAGCGGATGGTTGTCCTGGGGGTTTTCCCATGGATTATCAACCCTGTCCATTTCCGATTCCAACCCTACCTCTGTCTAATGTTGTTTGATGAGCAATCATATAACTTCAAACCAGACTGAGCTGCTGAGAAAATGCAGTACATCAGAATCAGAATTGGTTTTATCTGCCATTTAAGTTCACACAAACAAGGACTTTACTGTGGCAGGAAGGTGCATACAATAAACATACAATTTAAATAAAAGTAATGTACACAGTCCTAACTAATACTAAAGGGCTAAACAATATGTCAAATACCAATAAAATATAAGATAGATATAAATATAAAAATAGGGCAACATAGTGCAAAAGACAAGGTGGCTTGTGTACATAAAGTTGTGTGAGTCCCTGGCCTTGTTGAAGAGGCCAGCCATGGATGGAAAGAAACTATTGTTATGGCGTGAGGTTTTGGTCCTGATGGACCGCAGCCTTCTGCTGAAGGGGAGTGGCTGGAACAGTGTGTGGGATGGGAGGATTGGGCCACAATCTTCCTCGCTCGCCTCAGGTACCTCGAGTCTTCAGGTCCTCCATTGTTTAAAATATTCTAATAGCCGTACACTGCTGCTTGCTGATTGATCATGTGTCTACTGTCTGAGGTCATGGTACATTGTATGAATATCAGATTCACATGCAATGTCCATGTAATGTCAATGTCCTACTATCCTCTCATAGTGCACACAAACTGTCTCTCTCTCTCACTCTCTCTCTGTCTATCTCTCTCTCACACACACACACACAAACACACACGCACAGAGACAGAGAACCCTGGCGTGAGCTTCTTAGGTCACAAATTCTCTCCAGTTGTTTTTCATAGGCCTACACAATGTCGCCCTCTAGTGGATTACTCTTTTGTAGTGATGGCGCAGTGGTTGTTATGGTGAAGCATTTCCCCCGAGGGTTGGCTTTGGTGACGGTGACATGGACTCAACAAGCAGCTGATCAGTTTTACAGGAACGCGGACAGAGCCTAAACGAAGTCTACAGGTGAGACGAAACTTAATTATAATACCAATGCCATACATATGATCTCATATTTCCCAGCTATTTGAACGTCGATATTTTAGCCACGCACAGAAAAACTTTTACCGGGTTATGTGCAACAGGTAGCTGAATGAACGAATGACTGGCTACCTATTTAGCAGCCATGCTAGCTCATTAATTGGCATGGCACGCGTTACAGAATAGCCCTGTCAATGTCAGGTTAGTCCTTTCTAGCGCCAGGTGTTGTCTACTTAGGCTACGTTAGTTTTAAAGTAGTCTAACTCAATATAAGCCACATTGTGTCAAACTGATCTACACTGTTCTACACTGTACCAATTGATTTGGTTAAGCTTATATTTTAGCTCTGCATTCGGCTACTTTCCCGTGTCCCTAATCTGTGTGTAACATGGAAGTCTCAAAAAGCAACATGCCACTGTAGAACGAACAGTTTGTTCCATGCTGTGTGAGAACGGTAAGTGACTCTGGTAAACGTGCCACCAGATACATTGACCCGGTGATTAGGAATGTTGTAATAATGTACATTAGGCTATGTCTCATTAGGCCTATACTGTAAACAAAAAGCTACAGGCAACAATCCATGCAGTTCAATGGATTTTAATTGCAAACTACACAAAGGCTATGCATTACACGAAAGGAGTTGCATGGATGGATTGCATGTAATTGATAGCTTATCAGTTCAAAAGTGAAACTATCGGTTCTTCAAAAGAACAGCAGCCTTTTATATTCGCCTACTGGATGTCGGCCCTTTGAAAGATGTGTCCTTACGAATACAGGTTTCAATGAATGAACACACAATTCAGCATGCACGTGTATGCTATCTAAGACTGCATATAAGCACAATGGCTGAGGCTACATTGCATCAGGCCAAGAGTAGTGAACCATGGAACCATTTAATCTATTTAGAGTTAACTGACTCTTAAGCTTGGCTCCTTCTCAAAGGTAGTTTGTTATCTTTGTTACACAAGTGATTTTGAACAGATGCCTAGAATAGAAGCCCCTACTAAAGTCAACATGATGCTATAACCTTGGGATGATCAATACTAAGCGTGTCTGTAGTGGTAAGGTAGTCATACTCATACCTGCTGTCACCTGATAGTGGGCAGTATAATGTGGGTCACCTATAATGTGGGACACCCTAAATGGTTGCATTGAGCCAGGTGGAGTACATAGCTAAAAGGTTTTCAGTAGGAATGCATTTTTACTGAACACGTTTTTTGACAGATTTTTTCCTTTCTATTTTTTTCTTTCTGGGACAAGACGTGTCTCCTCCTTATCCTTCCTGCTTTCTGTCTCCATCCATCTCTTCGCCCACATCCTCCTGCTTTCTCATTTCCTCTTGGCTTCCTTTTGGTCTTCCTCTTCCTCATCCTCTCTAATTCTCTCTCTGTTGCTACTGCGATTGCTGACTTGTTAAAAGGCCACGGCTCAGCCCACACATGACAGGACTTAGGAAGCCCACCCCCCTTTCCCTGGGTCTCTCAGTTTAACTCCCTCTCCCTCTCCCTCTCCCTCTCCCTCTCCCTCTCCCTCTCCCTCTCCCTCTCCCTCTCCCTCTCCCTCTCCCTCTCCCCTCTCCCTCTCCCTCTCCCTCTCCCTCTCCCTCTCCCTCTCCCTCTCCCTCTCCCTCTCCCTCTCCCTCTCCCTCTCCCTCTCCCTCTCCCTCTCCCTCTCCCTCTCCCTCTCCCTCTCCCTCTCCCTCTCTCTCTCCCTCTCTCTCTCTCTCTCTCTCTCTCTCTCCTCCCTTTCAGCTGCATGTTTTAATTGCTGCTAAACCATTTTAAATCTGGGGGAAGACAAAAAGGCCTTTAAGAATGTTGAACAATAGATTAGACCCCTGGAAGAGGTTCAAGTGGCAGGCTGCTCGCAGCTTCCCAGTCTACACACAGTGATTCACCATTCATAAACGAACCAGATTGTGGGATTCATTCTCCTGACTGTGGTCTTATTGGAGAGGAATGCCCGAGTCAAATAGGCCAAAGATGAAGCTCCTGACATGGCCAGATGGATAGGATACACCTATTGCCTAAGACTTCTACTGTAACAACCCAACATTGTAGATAAAACCTTTAGACTTACGATTTGACAATGGCGTTGAAATGTCCTTGTTCAAACACATCGAAACACCATGTATTGGTCCTAGGACCTGTGCTGAGCATATATTGCCATTGTGTACTATTCATAGAGTGAGCTGGCGGCTGAGTGATGTGTTCCGCAGCCAAGCCTCCCTGCCCAGTGTAAATCAATGAGTCATTGACCCAGGTCGACTACCCCTGTTAACACCAGCGGCGTGCTGAAACCCAACTCAAAGTGCAGCATTGAAGAGGGAGGAAGACGGGCCGAGGGCCCCAGAGCAGGATACAAAGTGGTTGTGTTTTCCTCCATAACCAGTCGACTAGCCCTGGCGCGCACCGTGCCATGCTGCAAGTGGTGCTTTCATGAAGGTGGTTAAGCTGGAAGCACAGTTTGATCCAGCTTTCTGCTTATTTGGTAGGGCTGGGGGGAAATGTGTGAAAAGAAAGTGGTCCAGTTCTAGCATCCTGAGGTAGGCATTATCAAAGTGAAACTGGTTTTAACGTGCTCTACAAGGCAATTAAGATGAGTAGAGGCTCACTGAGTCTGTTGGCTTAACTAGGCCGGAATAATCCACATTCTCCACAGTCCCTGACAGGGTTTTCAATCCAGTGGATCTAAGAGATACCCAGGCCTTAGACCCTTTCAAGTTGTTCTGCTATGTAGGCTAGGCTATGCCTGAGGGCTGGCCTTGGATCGAGATTTCCTCATGAGGAGTCAAGACTCCTTGCTGAAGTGTCAGTTCAAAGAGTGGGTGGGATTCAAGTGCTGGGTGGAGTTCAATATTGCCTAGCGTGTGTGTTTTTGTGTGTTCATTCATCATCCAGACAGCAAACTTGTTATAGCCTCTAGTTCTAACGTATCTCATATGTGTACATGATTACTGTATGTGTGCATACGTTATTCTCTGTGTGTGATTGCACACACGTGTGCATGCAGTGTTTGTTTGTGTGTGTGTACATAATTGTGTGTGTACACAAGTTCAGTATTAGGCGCCTCTTGCTTCTTGGCAAGCCTGTTGCGTTATCATCACTTATCTTTGTGGGCCCAGCCTGTGTACGACTAAACCCTTGTGCTGCCTTCGGGTCATTGTGACCCACCTTCGTGGCGCAAAAGGTGGGTCACAATGACCCGAAGGCAGGGTCAAAGGGTCACTTTCACCATACTGGACAGTGAGCTTAGTTGCATTTGCATCTTAGTCATTTAGCAGGCACTCTCCAAAGCGACTTACAAAAACCGCAGAGCATCAAGGTTCAGAAGTGCATAGTTAACATAACAGGACTAAGTTGAAAGTTATTGATCCTTGAACAGTTACGGTTACATAGCCTGTGGTTGATGGTCTACTTACAGCACTGATATTAGGTCGAGCTATGGCTTTTTTCCCTAGTGGGCATGTTCACCACCATGGTGAAGAGTTACTGAAGAATAAGTGCTTCACTTAACTATGTGAAAGGGAAGTTTGGTTTAGGTGTGTTGAGTTCACATATGATGACTGATAACATTAGGATCCACATGAGACCTGGTGCCCAGTATACACCACACCTAGTAACAGCTAGATGGGTGGGACCCTGCCTACAGCCAACGTCTGTTCAACTGATGGATCAAGGTCAATACAGTAAACCACATTTATGACCACCGCGATCAGTGATTTGTAACTGTAAGTGTTCGCATATTGCGTGCACACACACACACGTACACACACACACACACGCACACACACAGAGTCGTCATTTGTAATAGTTAGGTTATTGCTGCTGATGTGTAAACCATTAAATAGGCTAGTTCACTTAGTACCAGCTGATCGTAGGCACCACAGATACATAAAAAAAATCCCACTCCGGCTTGTTTGATCCCTGATACTGATATTGATTGTTATGATCGAGGATCTAGCAGTCGAGTCTCTAAAGGGATTGTGGGCCCTAGCGCCATTCCCCTGTAAATCTCCTTAGGAGTCAGCATTTCCTAAACTTGTTCCCGCCCCCCCTCTTGTTCACTGTGCCAGAGAGAGGAAGGCTGCCACAGCTGTGCACGTGATGCTTAGGCCCATTGCTGACAGATTAGCCTAAAACCGTATTCTGTGGAGCAGTGAGTTCATTTGCATTAGCATGTCTTTCAGTGAACTGAACTTGGTATTTTTTTGTATCTGAACTGCTCTGTCACCTCTGTTGTAAGTGCAGCTGGGTTGAGGTCAGTGTGTTGGTCAACGTGTTGTTCAGTTGATCTATTTCTCACTCTGATGGGGCTACTGGTTAACATTCCTATTTCTAGTGGGCTAGGCTATGCCTTGTGGTGTACAGGCCCTACTTGTCTCTGTGTGACTTCCACTATGAGTGTGATACATTAACACAAGTATGTGTGAGTCCAAGGAAATCCTCACATTGTAAGCGCAGAGACAGAGAAAAAGGCCGTCCTATAAATAGTCTTTGGCTGTGGTTGTTGTGTCCCTACGGTATTGAAACCTTAGTTACAACAGCCCTGGCGTTGACGGTGTTGAAATGGGACCGGGCTGAAGCGGGGACAGTGTGGACGACTGGACGTCCATAGCACTCGATGACCAACTCCAGGGACGGAATTCCGATCCAGTCCCAGATGATTTCTTTCTCTCTTTCAGCCAGGTCGTCTTCTCTCTACGTCTCTCCCTCCCTGCGCCGCAGCACTCACTCCCTCTAAACGAGTGATCTCTCTGAGTGCCGTGTCTCGTTGACCGTCCTCTCGGCGCTCACGGGCCTTGACCCTAAATAATGAATGAGCTCCGTGGAAAGCCCCGGGGCATGCGCTGTGGAGCCCGGCTCGGTGGGACCCGGGGGGAGAGCGGGAGAGAAACGGAGAGAGAAACCATTTCATATTCGGCCTTGGGAATAAACGTGTGGCACTCGGATCTAACCGCCCACCTCCGTACGCCATGGCCTCCTCCTCTGGCCCCCTCTCTCTCTCTCTGCTCAGTGTGCAGCACTGGGGCGGCTGGTCAGGTGTGTCAATCATTAATGAAAGGCCTCCTGGCTCCGGTTTCCTCCAGTAGTGGAGAGGAGAGGAGGAGGAGGAGGAGGAGTGGGAATGGGAGTGGAGAATGCAGCGTTTTGGAGTTCAGGGGTTAAAGATAACAGGGTTAGGAGAGCAGGTTGTGTACATTACTGTAACATTGCACGCCATCTCTCTCTCTCTCTCTCTCTCGCTCTGTCTTTCCCTCTCTCTCTCTCTCCCTTTCTGTCTCCGCAGGTGCGTCAGTAGAGCCCGAATTCCCCAAAGACGTACCTGTATACCAGTAAACAACAAGGAGCCTCCTCAAAATATCCCCACCCAAGACTGGTCCTACCACAATCCTGCCTCTCCATAGCACTTTACAACAAGCTTTGTGCAATCTTAAGTTCCTATTGAATGTTTTAAACCTGATCTTTTTGGTTTATTCTGGTGATCTGCTTCCTCCCGGCTTATGAGTTCACGTGCGGTGAACCATCCACCCACACAGCTAAACAAGCTCTGAATATGGGTCCTCCTCCAAAGAGTTTTCTCAGGGATCTGTTTCCAGGCAAGGGAGTCCAACATGGACTGGGAGACGAGCTGGCACAGACCTGGACAGGGGAGAACTAGCTTCTCTCGCTGGGTCTCACTTTGTCAGATTTTGAGGAATACAGGCACGCAGAGCTGCAATGGATGGAAGGACTGAGGAACAGTTCAAAATCACGTTTCCCAAAGGTCTGTTTTGGACATGTACGCATATGAACAATACAGCTGTAGAATAATTGTTTGGTAAGCGCTAGTTTGGTTGTTTGTGTAATTTTCCAGGCCACGAAAGCACAGAACTGTGGAAAATGGGACACATACATTGATACTACTTTACCCATAAAAAAACCCCAAGCTACTTCAAACCATGTAAATACTGACCACCTGAGACTCGAGTGATAAAGTGTTTGTGAGTTAAATCACTGGATGACGTCTGACGCATTGGAGTCCAGAAAGTGAGTCAAGACCTAAAAGCAATCTGAGAGAAAGTAGGACTGGGCGTTGAGGGTCGGAGGTCGGAGGCGCGTGGCGGGCGGCGCCGGTGTGGAATGGCTGAGCACGCCGAGCTGCTGGCTGAGATGGCCACCGTGGGGCGCCTGAGCGCCGCCGAGCGAGTCAAACATGCCCAGAAGCGTCGCACCCAGCAGCTGAAAGGCTGGGCCCAGATGGAGAAGGAGACGGCCCGGGGGGGCAAGGGAGGCAACAAGGGAGACAAGAAGAAGGGGCGCACGCGGCGGGTGGTCTTCCCCAGCAACATCACCCTGCTGGAGGCCTCCGCCCGCAACGACCTGGAGGAGGGTGAGGCAGACGCACGCACACACACACACACACACCCTCACACCACAGGGCCTACACTCACTCTTAAGACGGGCCATGAAATGCAAATCAAAGTCACTTTGCTTCTGTTTTGAATGGCTCCATGAAAATGTTTCCGATGCAGTCGTCAGTCCCCTGTTTGGTTTACGAGTTGTCCCTTATGTTATACCTTATCGATAGTCCAACATCCACAATCATACTTAACTATTCTAGCAGTAATAGTCATTACTAAGACATTTTTTCAAAGACGGGAAAAGAAAAGTACGTTGACTACATCCAAACTCCTTCAAAACTGGTTCGTTTCACTGTAGCGTAGCACCTGTGCTTCCATAAACTCAACGAGGAAGTCATTCAGGCATAATGTTGAGTGGTCCAAGTAATACTTTCAATCTTATCAGACTTGGCCTTTCAATAGTCATTGTTTGCACAGGATTGCAGCTTATGTAAGCAGTTAGTGATGGATATGTTATAAACAGGCTGTGCTGTGCTGGATATTAACATGATGTGCCCATGATAACCAGGCTCACAGCCTACCTTGTCAAGGACAGGCTGTGTTTGTGCTCCCATGCTCAGACAACTGTTAGTCATCCTTAATGACCGCAGCCGTTGTTCCTGCCTTATCTCTGCAGTCAGGGAGATGCTGAACAGTGGAGTCAGCCCAGATCTTTACAACGAGGACGGGCTCACTGCCTTGCACCAGGTACACACACGCGCACGCACACACACACACACACCGTAACATTTCCTCCACGAGTCACATTCTGGCCTGTGTGTTTATGGGAGGTCGCATTTTGTGGAGAGACTGTGTAAGTATCGCCCGTCTGTGTTGTGTCTGAGGGCACGGCATAGAAACACGGCTGGGTTATTCCACTGTTTCTCAGAGCGCCCGTTGTCAGGCAGCGAGGTTCCATTCCTCCACATGTAGCGAGCTCCTGCTGACTGCTGGCTTTGGGAGGACCCAGCAGCACACCACCCAGCAGAGACACTGCTCTCTTTATAAGCCAGAAACACATCACCCCTGTCCATGTACACACACACACCCATGTGTGTCACCCCTGTCCATGTACACACACACACACCCATGTGTATGCACATTTACACATTATAAATGTATTTGAGTCAACAGTGGGTACTTTTATAAGGGTACAGTACATGTTATAGAGAACAAGTCACTATAGGGGATTTACCTAGCAAAGGCCTGGGAGATGCAAATTCTGCCTATGTGGCAGTTGGCAGTGCATTCAAACTTCAGGTAGTGGTGTGTATGCCTGAACCTTGTGTTGGTGTGTGTGTGTGTGTGCTCCAGTGTTGCATAGATGACTTTGTGGAGATGGCCAAGTGCCTGCTGGACGCGGGAGCAAGTGTGAACGCCTGCGACAGTGAGCTGTGGACGCCCCTCCACGCTGCTGCCACCTGTGGACACACGGGGCTAGTGCAGCTCCTAGTGCAGGCGTGAGTCCCGTCCTCCCTGCCCCACATGACATTCCCCAGCGAAGCGGTGTGTCGACAAAGACCCATGACGAGAGTGGGTGTGTAACGTAGCCTCCTGATGTGTGTGTGTGTGCAGCGGAGCCGACCTGCTGGTGGTGAACGCAGACGGGAACATGCCCTACGACATCTGTGAGGACGAGGCCACGCTGGAGCTCTTAGAGATGGTCATGACGGAGCAGGGTCAGTTGGAGAGAGCCACTCGACCCCCCCTCTCTCTCTGTCTGTCTGTCTCTCTCTCTCTCTCTCTCTCTGCACTGCGTCATCTCTCTTCACCTGCTCAAAACTCACCACCAATGACACCTATGTGAAGATCTAGCTTTCAGACCTGTTGGCTCAGTGTGTGTGTGTGTCTGTGTGTGAACAGGTATAACTCAGGACCGCATCTATGAGGTCCGGGGGGCCAAAGAGATGGAAATGCTGAGAGTGTTGCGGGCGCAGGTGGAGGGGGGAGCAGACCTCAACGCCCAGGACGAACACGGAGCTACGCTGGTGAGACTCTGAACATGTCTGAACATGTCTGAACACGGGGGAGTTGAACTGGAACTACTGGAACCATTTCAGAATACACCCGACATGCCCTGGTTGCCTCGTATCAGCAGATATCCCTTTGCAGTGGGACGTGTACACAACATATCTTTTTTGATATCTAAAGTATCGCAGAAGCAATTCAAGGATTTTAACCCTTAGGTACCATGGTGGATATGTTAACCAGTTCTTACTCCAGAAAATGTAGGCTAATCATTACATTCCCATTTGTGTGTGTGTGTGTGTGTGTGTCCCAGCTCCACATCGCAGCAGCTAATGGCTACCTGTCAGTGGGAGAGTTGCTGCTGGAGCACAGCATCGATGTGGAGCTGAAGGATGCTGATGGCTGGACTCCCCTGCACGCTGCCACCTACTGGGGACAGGTCAGTACTGCACCCTCACCTGCAGTGTGTCTGCCTGCTGTCTGGACAACCCAACCCAGCTGAACCCATCCTATACAGTACATAGAGACACAACTGACACCACTGGAACACAGAACAAGTAGAGGTTTGGTGCCTTGATTGATTCCACAAGGGCAATACTATGGACCTGCTAGCCACACTGCAGGGATATTAGTGTTAAATTAGAGTTAGCGAGCGACTGCTGTTCATGGCCCGTCACTTCGTCCAGATTCAGATGGTGGAGCTCCTGGTGGCTAACGGGGCCAGCCTCGACAGCAAGACCTCCCTGGAGGAGACGCCGCTGGGTGAGTCATCGATCGCCCTCTCAGTCGACAGACACGCCACGGGTTTCCCACACGCGGAGGTGTTAATGAAACGCGTGTGTGTGTGTGTGCGCCCGCCAGACCTGTGTGTGGACGAGGAGATGAGAGCCAAGATGATGGATCTGAAGCACAAACACGACGCCATCATGAAGAGCCAGGACCGACACAAGGGCACCCTGCAGAGAAAGGCCTCCAGCACCAGCAGCCGAGGGTGAGGAAGGGAGGGAGAGAGAGAAAGAGGGAAAGAGGGAGGGAGGGAGGGAAAGAGAGAAAGTTAGACTCGTATTCTTTCCATGATATACCATTTGAATTGACTTCCTGGCTGCTGCATTTAAAGTCTCTCTCTCTCTGCCTTCCTCTATCTGTCTGTCTGTGCGTGCAGGAAGGTGGTGCGTCGCGTGAGCGTCAACGAGCGCTCCAGCCTGTACCGGCGGGAGCACCACAAGGAGGCCATGGTGTGGCAGGAGAGAGGCAGGCAGCCCGAGCCCCAGGACGAGGACGAGGACAGGCAGACGGACAACGAGCTCAACCAGCACGCTGCCATAGTGAGAGGGAGGCAGGGGGAGGGGGGGCAGGGGGGGGGTTCCGACACCCACATCAATATGCATACATGTGTCCGTGACATTTGGCCTGTTAAAAGTTGAGGTGATGATGCACGTCAGAATGATGTGGGTGTTCAATTTCTCCCCACTCTGCGTCTGCCAGACCGCTGGAGCAGGGGCCGTGTCGAGACTGGAGGAGATGGAGAAGAGGGAGTCCAGCCTGGGGAACGGGGGAACGCCCTTGGCCCTGTCGGCCTCGCTTCCTGGGGAGACGTGGGCTGGGGGGCGGGCATCATGGAGCGCAGCGCCTCATACCAGCTCAGCCCCCCCTCTGGGTCAGGGGAGGGGGAGGGCTCCGACAGCATGACCAGGGAGAAGTCCCACCACACCCTAGCGGACCTGAAACGCCAGCGGGCGGCAGCCAAGCTTCACAAGCGCCCGGCGCCCCCGCCGCCTCTCACCCCTCCCGCGGAGGAGGAGCCGCCAGCCTCACCCTTTCCAGAGGTGACCACCCCTGCCCCCCACGAGGCCCCCAGCCCAGAGGAGCTGGCTAGCCCCAGTGCGATATACTTCACCCCAGCCAGTGGAGACCCTCCTCTGCTTAAACTCAAAGCCCCTGAAGAGGATAACTCCAACACCAAGGAGCCCTGCTGTGGCATCATGTAGACACACACACACACACTCACACACACTCACACACACTCTCACACACACTCACACACTCTCACTTGCTCACTGCCTGTCTAATTAGGAACATCAAGGGTGGGTGGACACGCTCCAAAGTGGCAAAGCATCTTTCGACAGATTCCTTGCAAAACGCTTGATTTGTTTCGGAATCGATTCACTCATACTTTATTTTGTATTCAAGACATGCCATTGAATGTTGTCTCCACATTTCGGCAGTGTGCACTCCTCCCTACGAAGCTCTTAATAGTGATGCATCTCACACAACCTCTCCCATGACCGCCCATCCAGTTCCAATTTGTAGTCATGTGAACTAAAACTTGAAACGGAACATGGCACCTCCATTGTGGTGCAGATGTTTGACATTGTTCATCACCACGGCTAGC
This sequence comes from Mallotus villosus, assembly GCA_903064625.1. Lineage (NCBI taxonomy): Eukaryota > Metazoa > Chordata > Actinopteri > Osmeriformes > Salangidae > Mallotus > Mallotus villosus. Next base: position 12,807 of record CAEFZP010002604.1, on the reverse strand, counting down.
GTTAAACTACAGCTATGGGGCCGTACACGGACGTTGTGTTACGAGAAGGTAAACAGTTCTCATGGAGATTGCCCCCTAGTGGCTGTGTATAGCCTTACAGACTCCAGTATTACTCGATACACCATAGCAACACCATAGTACTTTACTCTACTACCACTGATCTCTCCATTGTGCACTTCGATCAGAGGTGGTCACAGTTTTCTGGCACGCGTGTGTTAGATGGAAAGGCCTTTTGTCTTTATAAGGTTGCCTTTCATATTTGAGGATCAAGCGATTGAGTGCGAACGGACCAAAGCTGATTGTAAGGCCTTTCTTTTGTTCAAATCTGACTTAATGAATGAATGATCTTTTCTATTTTCAGATTTATTGACAGTGATCAGTGAAATGTAATGTGACAGAGATAGTATATTTATGTGACGGATTGAGCATAAATTAGAGTCTTAAGAGATTCTTTAATGACTGATTAAGGGTACTTTAATATAAAATCTTTATTTATCTTATTTATTGTGTTTCAGACTTGCCAGTCTGTAAGCTAGGGTGCAAGAATTGGGAGTGTTTATATGTGATGACAACTGATTCTTGTTTGTTGGTCTAAACTTGGCCTAAATTTGCCTTTTTTCTTGACCAATAATGTCCTGAATTGATTCATCATTTGTTCATAATCTAAACACCATTGTTCCAGTGCACTTTGAAAAGCCTACATTTTGATACTCCTTTCCACGTGGTGCAATTTGTAAATGTGATTTTGTTTTCTAAACGATTTCAAGAGATTATATTAAAAATGTATTTGAAATTATATTGAAATGCATTTGAAGATTGTAAGGATAAGTAGATCCTTATTTGTATTGACTTTTTAAGCTTTCCACACCTCTGAAGAGCGCTGGGTGTATATATTTACATCTAAAAACCATACCTAATAGCTTGCATTGTACCTGGAAAACAGTTTCTGGCCCACACAGTGCTGCTGGCCCACACAGTGCTGCTGGTCCACACAGTGTTTCTGGTCCATACAGTGCTGCTGGTCCACACAGTGTTTCTGGTCCACACAGTGCTGCTGGTCCACACAGTGTTTGCTGGTCCACACAGTGTTGCTGGTCCACACAGTGCTGCTGGTCCACACAGTGCTGCTGCTGGTCCACACAGTGCTGCTGGTCCACACAGTGCTGCTGGTCCACACAGTGCTGCTGGTCCACACAGTGCTGCATCATCAGCACGTCCTCTTACAGCTGGCACATCTTCAAGATCCCACATGGACTTCACATAGATGGATGTGAAGTGAGATCAATTCATTTATCCACGCTTCCTTCCTCATGCTCCGTAGAGGGTTGTACTCATCCCCCTATCAATGTCAATCCATAACACATTTCCCGTTTTTTGTTTGCTGCAGTCTGATTTGTCAATTTTAAAAAGTTTGTCATGTTTGCACAGATGATTTTTTTTATAGATTTTTGTACGACATGGGCTTACAGTACTTGTATGGACGTTGCCACCTATTTGTATTTATTCCGTCCATTTAAGTATTTTCAACGAGAGGGATGTAAACACATGGCCAAATCCTAACTTGAGATCCCCGCAAACACACACAACACAGGGAACTTAGGTCAGGGTTTGGTCCATCATGTGAAGATGGTGTCCTGACCCACAGTGGAAAGGAATCATGCTGCTCAACAGTCATTCAATTTCATGAATTCCTCATGAAATTATGAAGTAGTTGCACTGAGGTAATTCACCATGTTGTATCAATGAAGGATGGCATTCAGTGGCTTTTCAGATCTGACCTTCAATTTTGGAACCACCTTGATTACATGGAGAAAGTCAACTACAAGCTCTTATCTTCCCATTCCAGTCACCCGCACGCACGTCTGCCCTACGTGTACCTTTCTGGTTCCAAAAGGTAATTAATTGTATAAGAAGTCAAATGAAAACCTGTGCACTCCCCCCACCTCCTTGTCGTCTTGTGTCATTGATGACCTTGGAAATCTAAAGCCTTTGTAAATATTTTTTGAATAAATATATGATGTCAAACTGGGATTTGTTTTTCAAATATGGGAGTTTGGAGTGTGGCTCAAATGTATTAGGCTGCGTCAGCTGGGGGCACAGATGTGAGGAGAGCCGATACATGAGGTCAAGTAAATGCGTTTGTTTTGAGTGTTGGCCTTTGCTTCTTGTACATCACAGGGCTAGCAGTGTGACTGGCGTGACCTTATGGGTGACTTACGTAGATACGTGCATTCACACTGTGTGACTTGTGCGTGACACATCTCTCTAGGGACATCACATGGCGTTGTGCATTTGAAGAGGTATCAGTTAGCAGGTCCACTCACACACAAACACAGATGCTCTGACTTGACTCTGTCCTCCATTGGTTCAATCTGAAAGAAGGAATGCCTGTGTGGGCTGTGTTGAACACCAATCACTGTTCAATTGAAATATGTGGTTTGTCGCTTGCTGACAGACTTGTTGAATGACAGCTAACTACACCGACAGGCAGAGCAGAAGTGATCCTTCCTTCGCTCCTTAATTGACCAACCAGTTGTGACAGAAACAGTGTGGCTAACTCTCTCATGCTGTGTCTTGGCTGTCTGGCTAAAGCAGATAAGAAGATACTTGGTGTGACTGCATACACAGAGTTCTGTTACTGGGTGAGAACTGAGAGTTTCTGTTGTGAAAGTGTCATAATGTGACAAACAATAAAAAGAGAATGTTTAGTTTTTTTTACGACCAAAATATGCTTCTTAAAGTCTAAATTGCCCAAACAATGCTAGGTGTTTGAGGTATGCTGAAAATGTCTACCTGTTGCATCATGCCCAGATGTGGTTGTTATGCGAGTCAAGGTGTGTTTTTGTAATCCATTCTTAAAAATAAAGAAAATACCTTTTGAAACTGACATTTAGGTGAGTGTGACAGAGAGAATTGGGCCATGACCCCTTGTGTAAGTTTGGCTGGAAGGGTAATGTTACACCCCTAACTGGAGGGGTGTGTTTGAGGAAGTATGTGCATTGCACACACTGTACTGCTGTAAGCCACCACTGAGGAGCCCTTTGAAATTCCTGTGAGGAAGGCTAAGGACTTGGATAAAAATAGTCTCTGCCAGCAAATGTTCTCTCCATAACATAATCATCTGATGAAATCGTCCACCTTAAAATGTCAATATATGGGCAATGGGTACATCCTTTTAAAGCTTTGCACAGAATGGATCTATTAAAATGAAAACACGTCGACCACGTGGGGTCTAGGCAGAAGTAGACTTATTAGCAAAAGGATCATTATAATCCCCTCTGTGAGTTATGTAAGGTTTTCACACGTAAGATTGTGAGTTATGTTTCTTATGGTAAAACCACAGGTTTAAACTCTAGGATAGCCTACTGGTCAGTGTTGCGGATAATTGAATCTGTTGGTAGGCTTGACATTCTGCCCCCAAAAAAACAAAAACAAACATATAATTCTGGATTTTAGATTAATTTATCAAAATACAAAATGTTGATTGAATATTAATTGAAAGACTGATTATAACCGTATAAAAAATACTCTACATTAATTTTTATGTTTTAGGTATTAATGTATTAATACGAGGAACAAGCAACGGAGGAAGTACTTTTCAGTTTATTTTAAATTCGACATCGGCGTGTGAAACGTTGACTGGTGTGGAGGAAGGAAAAAAAATGTTCTTGCCAAATTGTGTTGCCAACTATGATCACATAGTTTGACTGACATGGTTTTTAATATAGGCCTATTAGTATTTCAGTCATGAGGGTTAAACATTTGGAAAGGTATGAGAAGCTGAATGTCTCCAACAAGCTTGCAAAACTTTGTTTATCCTTCGTTTCATCAATTCAAGCTGCAGCACTGTCAATAAACATTTAGCTTGCTAGCGATGTTCTTCTGGGACTAGAACTGGAGGCGTGACAGTCTCGTGTCGTGTAGCAATGTGGGGGGGAGTTTAAAAGTTTGGTAACCAAAAGCTATATGGATAGGGTTAAATGGAAAGACGTAACACTTGTATCTGAAAGAACCCAGTTATCTCTCATGGTGGATTGTTGTAGAGCTACTGTACTGGATTGGTAAGAACTGACAATGTTGGCGGCGGCATAGTTGCACTCGAGCCAAGAGCATCGTCCTGATGTAGCGAGTTGATGTGCATCTCAACGGTTAACGAATATCAATTGTTATTGTTTTCTGTCCTACATATTTCACAGAATATTTTGTTGGATAACAAGAGAAGAACCCTGCAAACTCCATACACTGAAAATGACAGATAACGGAGTAAACGGAGTGCTGCACCGGGAGAGGGTGCTGACTGTGGACAACATGAACCCGCACGTGAAGCGTGTTGAGTACGCTGTTCGCGGTCCGATTGTTCAACGCGCTGTTCAGATTGAAAAAGAGCTCAGAGAGGTAGGATGATGTTATGAACAAACTATACATTAACGGTAAAAACGTTGTTGTGAAAGTGAGAGGCACACAGGCCAGTTCAACACCTTTTCACAGTTGTGTTGTCTTATGCCACCACTTAGACAGCTACAACGTTCAGACCACCGAGTAAATACAAATATCGATAAATTATAAAGTTTCAACCGAGATAGGCTATAGCCCAGATCTATGTGCTCACTTGTGACGTTAACTGTGTTCAAGCATGCTCCAGTCCTCTCAAGCAAACAAATTCCTGTGCAGCGCAGTGAAAATGAACTGTGCTGTCATCGGATACACTGATCTATGATAATTACCATGGGCTACTCTAAAGGAACAAATGGGCAAAATAGTATTGGCAGATATTCATCCTTTACTAAAGAGTCAATGTCAAACCACAGCTCCCCCAAAAAGGGTGGGCACATCTTATGTCAATAAGCGTTGTTCAGGTACAAAACCAAGTGGAGGGGGGTGCTTTCAAACCTACTCTGTCACTCACTCTCGTTGCCTGAGGTGACAGTGGGAACTGGCCTGGGATGGATAAGTGCAGTTGTGTAATGGGGCACTCTCACTCTTTGTCTCTTTCTCCTACCCTTCTTTCTTTCTTCTCTACAATGGAACGCTCTTTGAGCCAGTGCCTAGGAGAGTTCAGTGGGCAGAGTGCCAGGAAGCAGCTCGACCTTGCAGAAGAACCACTAACTTTCACACTGGCATTTCCGTGGAGATCCATACATTCAGTAGATCCACCCTTAGCATGGCAGTCGCTGGCAGAGATAGTTTTCTGGCCCGTACCTCTTGGTTGTTCCAGCTTGGGCGGCCATACTAAAACAACTCTTATCCCTCCACGATTTGATGTTGGTTCTTTTCTGTCACGGGTGGAAGCACAATGGGTTTTCTTGGACTCTGGTCTGGCTGTTTCAATTTAGCTTGACCCTTCCTGCTAATAATGCAGAGTCTCCTCTCAGTATCACACATGTTTACTCTCCCTCTAAAACCATAAACCGCTTCAATCAACCTTTGTTGGGAGGTTTCAGAGAGTTCATAGAACATGAAATAAAAGACATTCAGGAGACCATTCAGGAGTAGAGTATCGGATATCTGCTTTTGCAGCAGTGGCGCGGAGGGAATGAGGATGTTGTGTGAGGGTTCGAACAGGGATGTCTGGTCAGCTGCCCTTGCTCAGTCAGCATCAGTAACTGGAAACGGAGCACATGACTTTTGATTTGATCTTTGGACACACTTTGAGTAATGCTTGACTCTTCTTGATGACCTATCCCTAAAGTTGTTTAACAATGATTAAACGGTATAGAAGATATAACCTCACCCTGATCCAATCAGATTCTATTTGGTTTCCTGGAACTGACTTGGTTGTTATAGTGGATAACTCATGGCATCAATCCAGAATAGTGCAGACTTGGGTTTAAAGATTAGACTGTTAGTGTCCTATCTCTGGCAGTAGGTCTTGCTAAATGTTGAGTAAATAAGTAGCATCACTTTTTAGTCACCCTTAAAAGTGGTTGTCACATGCTTGGTAGTTTTCTCTTTCTCTTTGACTTGGAACGCACTCATCAATCGATATGCCATAGCTGAGTGATTACAGTGGTTCTGTTTTTGTAAATGAGTGTAGTGAAATAAAATGACAGTGAGCTAGAATGTTGCCCTTGATATGGTATGTTTGCAGCACTGTACTTCTGGATTGGAAATGTTGTTGCACTGTAGTATTGCTTTTGTTCATCGTGCCTGGTAGCTGAGATGCTGTTACTTTGGGATGTGGCCAGTAAAAACGGATTTTTCTTGACTCTGAGCAGCAAAATACTGTTAGAACTAGCCTATACATCCTTGATCATCTGCTGTACTTTCAACATACGCCGTTTGTACGTCACTTTGGATAAATCATTTGCGAATTAATACAAGTTAAATGTAAATGAATACAAGGTAAATGTAAATGAATGGGATACACACTGAAACTGCTGTAAGTTGCTGAGGTTGATGTGAAGTTTTGGTCCAGTTTGGGGGCTCTAGAGCGGGTGTTTGTAGTGCCTGGTACAGAGGAGAGCTCAGAACAGGGCTGGCTGGAGAACAACAGGCTCTTTGTTTGACCCAAGAGAAGGACACAAACAAGAAAATGAGGAGCCATAGCTGTATGTGTTTTGAACTTCACCGATCCAGAGTTGGATAGGGATGTGCCTACACGTTGAATTACTTGGCACACCCACAACGCACATATTGACTTGTCAAAGGTCACATATGCACAGTCAGCATGATTGTGTTTGGTGGATCAAAGATCTGTAAGGCCGGTTATCGGGGTTGGATAAGTTACTAACGATACTGACGCATAGGGGTTTACACTTTGAACTGAAGCTCTCTTGTCTTCCAAGTTTTTGGACACTGAAGCAGGAAGAATGGGTTGATAGGGACATTTGGGGGGAAATGAAATCACATGGTACAAGTTGTCCCTTTCTGACCAAGGACTGCACCAAAATTGCCTGAATTGGTCCTCCAATATCATATGCCTGAGTGTAATCAAATGACCTGGCTTGCTGACGGATGCAGGACGTCTGAAGGTCGCGTCACCTGATCTAATCTGTGGGTTGAAGGAGAGGCGTGTTACCGGCACGCGCGTGCCACCGCCACGCGCGTCCTGCCACCGGACCAGAGATTGTCCTCAAGATCAAATAGTGAATCACAAGAGGGTGACCAAAAAAACATTTGTTATCCTGCATTGTCAACAAACAAAATGGAGAAACCCAAACCAGGCCATAATATAAACAAGTCGACATCTCTTTCTATGCTCTACCAGGGCCCTTACAGACCCTGCCCTTTTCTCCCCCTATCCTGACCGCTGTGCCAGGATTGGTCAATACAGGCCCTGCAGGAGATAATGAGAGGGAAGTTAATGAGACGGGAGGCTGTGTGTGAAGAACAAACAGCCTTGGTTTGATTTAACATGCACACGGCGCTGTCAAACCAAACGTGCCTCACAGAGGGGAAGCAGAACTCCTCCAGTGTACGGCCTGTTCCTGGAAGTCCACAGTATTTCTGGGTTGTGTTGCGCAGGTGTTGCATGGATTTGAGGACTGTACGACTTAATTCCCCCCCCATGTAAATGGGTTAGACGCCTTTGTGGATGTTTTGTTTGAACAGATCAGAGTGAGATCACTCTCTAAGTATAGTGAAGTACTCTTACCATGTCTGAACACAGTGTCAACAACACACACGCTCACCAGCGTAGGTCTCTCACACGTTCTGATTGGTGGAAACCCCCAACACGCCCCCTTGCCTTTGGCTATAAGGAGTGAAGCTGGAAGGTCTGGCGAGAGTTTGAGTTACAGCCGGCAGAACAAACAGTTCCACCGGCTGTACCTCCTGTGCAGCTCAAGTTCATTGACCAGGGTGTCATCCGGGCCTTGGGTCACCACACACGGCTCATCCACCTGCCAGAGAGGCTGAACAGCTGAAGGCCGGCCCACTCGTCAAACTGCTGACACGGCAAATGTCGTCGACACGTGTTTTTTGATCCGAGAGTGTCGGTGCAAGCCGTTTGACGTGTTGTCCAGCATGTGGCACTGTGGCTCTGTCTGTGCTCTTTTATTCTGGGGCTAGCTTCACCCCCTGTTCTGACATGGCACAAAGACGGGTCTGTGTTAGGAAACAGCTGCTTTAGGAAACGGCTGCTTTCCAATTCTGCGTCTTCTCGCCACCTGTCACTCTGTTCAGAACAACCCTGTCGTGTGCTGTTAGGACGGCAGAAGTGAAGGAGAGTGGAGGAGAGAAACGCCGTGATCTGGGCTTGCTGTCTCTCTTCCTCTCAAACCTCATTTGCATACAGAACACGCATCCTGCTGGCTTCCAGGATGACCGTTTGCATCACCCAGTCCAGTGTTTGAATGGCCTGTGTCCTAAACCAATAGACAGATTGCAGTGTCTTGTTTTGTGGAATTCTAGGCAGGAGCCAAAATAAACATCTGCAAAGACTATTTTTCTAAAAGCATGCATTTGACCCGACAATGAGAATTGTTTTTTGTTTCCCATATTGATGCCCCTTTATGAGAAAAATAATGGCAGCTCTCTTGTTCTTCCAGGGAGTAAAGAAGCCTTTCACAGAAGTAATCAAAGCCAACATCGGCGACGCCCACGCCATGGGGCAACGGCCAATCACATTTCTCAGACAGGTGTGGATATAGCGTGACCTAAATCTGCAGTGCTTTGTTCACTCCAGTGTCCAGTTGCATACTGTCAGCTCTCTCTCGTCATTTCCTCCATGTCTCTTCTTCTCAGGTTATAGCTCTGTGTGCTTACCCTGACCTCTTGGACGACGACAAGTTCCCAGAAGACGCTAAAAGCCGAGCGAGGCGGATCCTTCAGGCTTGCGGAGGAGGAAGTCTAGGTGAATGAGGCGTCCCGATCAACCCCCACAATGAGCCTTCACCACAATTGTTCCTTGTAACACTTGGCTCATTGTAATGTGTTCTCAGGTGCGTACAGTGCGAGCCAGGGCATTGAGTGCATACGACAGGATGTCGCCCGCTACATCGAGAAGCGCGATGGCGGGATCCCTAGTGACCCTGACAACATCTACCTCTCCACTGGAGCTAGCGACGCCATTGTGGTGAGAAACATGTTTTTTTTATAACGGCCCTACCACTCACATACCCCAGCTGGTCTAGCCTGTTTTTTCCCGCGCGAGCTTTGGACCAATAACGGTGACATGCTAGCACCGTACCACACGGTATGCCCACACCACACTCCACATGAGTACATAAAGTCTCCTGCTGTCCTCCCTCCCTCCCTCTCCCCAGACCATGCTGAAGCTGCTGGTGTCTGGCGAGGGCAGCAGCCGTACGGGGGTGATGATCTCCATCCCCCAGTACCCGCTCTACTCAGCAGCCCTGGCCGAGTTGGCGGCCGTGCAGGTCAGCTACTACCTGGACGAGTCCAAGTGCTGGAGCCTGGACGTGAGCGAGCTGCGCAGGTCCTTGGCGGCCGCCAGGCAGCACTGCAACCCCCGCGCCCTCTGCATCATCAACCCCGGAAACCCCACCGGTAGGGACTGACGTTGTGTCGAACGTGAGCGCAACTGTACACTGAGAAAGCTGGAACATCTGGATTAGATTTTCCGTGGGGGTCTAGGGATATTAACCCTGACCACGAAAATGTATCGATGTCAGACTTTTTCCAGGCAATATCCAGGTCAAATAATCCTTATAACGTGCCTTTTATTTGTGTCATATACCATAGGCCAGGTCCAGAGCAGGCAGTGCATCGAGGATGTGATCCGATTCGCTGCTGAGGAGCACCTGTTCCTCATGGCGGATGAGGTAACTCCAATAAAAACTCTTCTTTCCGTAAAGATGGGCCCCGCCCCCTCTGCTCCTCAGGTCCTGAGTGTGTGTGCCTCCCCTCTCGTCGGTGTCAGGTCTATCAGGATAACGTGTATGCGGACGGCTGCCAGTTCCACTCCTTTAAGAAGGTGCTGTTTGAGATGGGACCAGAGTACTCCGACAAAGTGGAGCTGGCCTCTTTCCATTCCACCTCCAAATGCTACATGGGAGAGTGAGTTTGCATGTCCACAATGTGTTCAGATGCATCTTATACCACCTGAACCTGACACTGTGTGTGTGTGTGTGTGCAGGTGTGGTTTCAGGGGAGGCTACATGGAGGTGATCAACCTGGACCCGGAGGTGAAGGTCCAGCTCACCAAGCTGGTGTCTGTGCGTCTGTGCCCCCCCGTGCCTGGCCAGGCCCTGCTAGACCTGGTGGTCAACCCTCCCCAGCCTGGCGAACCGTCACATGCCACCTTCATCAAGGTCTTTCTCTCTCTCTCTCTCTCTCTCTCTCTCACACACACCCTCAATCCCTCATTATTCACTCAAACACAATTACCCACACACACTCGAGCACTCACTGATCCCTGTGTCACCCCCTGCCTGCCCCCCATCCCACTCCCCCCCCCAGGAGCGAACAGCCACCTTGGCCGACCTGGCAGAGAAGGCCAAGCTGACGGAGGAGGTCCTCAACACCATCCCTGGGATCAGCTGTAACCCTGTCCAGGGGGCCATGTACACCTTTCCCCCGCATCACTCTCCCTGAGCGAGCCATCAGCGAGGCCAAGGTACCTCCCTCACTCCCCTCCCACCCTAGAAGGGAAATGCAGAGATGCCACTTGTTCTTCAGGCCACCTTGTCTCACACCTGGGGTTTAGGATTGTTTCTAAATGTGGGTGGGACAGATGTTTTTATAACTGAGGATGCAGCCCGTAAAAAAAAAGAAGAAGCATGAAACCCATCCCCCTTCTCAGACCGACTCCATTCCACTGTCATTTATTTCTGTTCTGACTGTTTCTGTGGTCTTCCTTCCTACTCTGTGTGTGTCTCTGCAGGAGAAGGGTCAGGCTCCAGATATGTTCTACTGTATGAAGCTGCTGGAGGAGACTGGCATCTGCCTCGTCCCAGGCAGTGGTTTCGGACAGAGGGATGGAACGTACCATTTTAGGTTAGCCACGGACGCATTCTCATGCCGCACTCGCTCCCTAAATAAAACACTGGCTTTTGGAAGTAGAATTTCACATTCTTAACCTGAAACCTACTCTCTCTTTTCTCTCTGTCTCCCTCCCGCTTTCCAGAATGACGATCCTGCCTCCCACCGAAAAGCTAAAGGTGGTGTTGGAGAAAATTGGGGAGTTTCACAAGATATTTACAGACCAGTATTCTTAACCTTCTCTCTCCTTCTCCTCTCTCCTCTCCTCTCCCCCCTCCTATGAGCAGACAATTCCTATTCCTTCAATGTAGTTGAAGAGCCAGTTGTCACAAAGTGCCTTTGTGTGACTGGAATAAACTGTAAGATGTGCCATTCATAACAACTTGGATCTCACCACTTAACGTCCAAAACTTTACAATGAAAAGGTGGGATCTGGGTTAAAAAGAATGCACTTTTTAGCATGATCATTGTCCAGCTGTAAATAGGGTTAGTTGTGTGTCTACATATTCATACATACAGTTCTGGTAATGTTTGTCTTTTGATGTCTTTAGTTTTGTTAATGATGTTAGTTCAGGGTAAAGCTTTTTCTCCTGTCGATGATTTGATAGGTGCACTGGTTACAAAGATCATACATAATCCTATGGTCTGAGATATATAGGCCAAATGAACACCTGTTCAACTGGAAGGAGTCCAAACGGTACTGCTTGGAAAAACTGAATTAATTATTGTAGCCATTTTTAATATTGCTAATAGTAATGTAATAAATTAATAAAAGCTGCATATCTTTATCAGAATGTCTTAGCAATTTTGTATTTCTTTTGTCCCACTTACTTAATCTATAACTTTTCTTATTATGGAATTGCAAAGACATCATTAACAACATTGAGAGTTGTGTTGGCCATCTAGTACCAGAAAACGGTAAGTTTAGGTTACCAATGAAAACAAAACACTTAAACACCATTGTGAAACTGCATGAAAAAAATGTATGTATACATTGATTGATACATGTACATATTCTAGGCACCTACAAACAGCAACTATCAACAAATAATTTAGGACATCTCTACCTGCTTGGCAGTAAAAGATGAGGAACTATGCAGCCAAAGTCATCTTCCTCAATGTGCAAAACCCTGCAAACAAAACAACATGTTTCAACAGTAATGAAACATTTAATATATGTTTAATGATCTCAAACAAACCACATACTAGACATATTATACAAACATATAGATTCATTTGGGGACAATCTTGTATTTTAAGTTTACACAGTTACAACAAATGTACTTTTATGAACAAGTGCTGCTTATTTTGACACTTTGATTCACACTACACATTGTCACGGGTATGGTGAGGACCCAAAAGCAGCACAGGCAGACAGGATATCAGTCGGTAATGACCTTTATTTATCACCGGAGTCTTAAACAGTATATACAGTGATGAGGAGAAAAGTCTTTGCTCACAGTGATCTGCGAGATCAGTGAAGGAGTGAGTCTGGTGTTGCCGACTGAAGGCAAAGCCGGCAACAGGTGGATTACCTAGCAGGCAGACAGGTCCAGTGGTGGGCTGTGTAGCCGCAGAGCCGAGCAGGTGTGTAACCAAGAGGGGATAGGCGAAACTCGTGGTCGAAGACAGAAGGCTGAGGTAATATCCAGGAGATCGGTCAGGCAGGATAGTCAGAGGCAAGCAGGGTCGGAACCGGGAGACCAGGCAGAAAATCGCTGAGAGTCTGGTGCAAGCATCTAGAACAATCTGGCAATGAGTGAGAGTGGAGCTGGAGCTTAAATGCAGCCAGAGCAGAGCAGAGAGCACAGGTGAGTGGAGTTGGCTTAATGAGAGGGGTGTGTCTGATTGGCAGATTGAAGCAGGCAGGTGCAGAGTGGTGAGGCAGAGCTGAACTGTGACACACATGGCAAATATCAGTAG
>CAEFZP010002603.1:10000-42720 GCA_903064625.1 Mallotus villosus | reverse complement strand
GGGGAGAGAGAGAGATGGTGTGTGTGAGGGGGAGAGAGGAGATGGTGTGTGTGAGGGGGAGAGAGAGAGATGGTGTGTGTGAGGGAGGAGAGAGAGATGGTGTGTGTGAGGGGGAGAGAGAGATGGTGTGTGGGAGGGAGAGAGAGATGGTGTGTGTGGGAGGGAGAGGAGAGAGAGAGATGGGGTGTGTGAGGGGGAGAGAGAGATGGTGGTGTGAGAGTGGGGGTGAGGTGAGAGAGAGAGAGAGATGGTGTGTGAGGGGAGAGAGAGAGATGGTGTGTGTGAGGGAGAGAGAGAGATGGTGTGTGTGAGGGGGAGAGAGAGAGATGGTGTGTGTGAGGGGAGAGAGAGAGATGGTGTGTGTGAGGGAGAGAGAGAGGAGAGATGAGATGGGTCTGTGTGGAGGGGGAGAGAGAGGAGGTGTGTGTGGGAGGAGAGAGAGATGGTGTGTGTGAGGGGAGAGAGAGAGAGAGATGGTGTGTGTGAAGGGAGAGAGAGAGATGGTGTGTGTGAGGGGGAGAGAGAGAGATGGTGTGTGTGAGGGGGAGAGAGAGGAGGAGAGAGAGAGTGGTGTGTGTGAGGGAGAGAGAGAAGATGGTGTGTGTGAGGGAGAGAGAGAGATGGGTGTGTGAGGGAGAGAGAGAGAGGTGTGGTGTGAGGGGGAGAGAGAGAGATGGTGTGTGTGAGGGAGAGAGAGAGAGAGAGAGAGAGATGGTGTGTGGAGGGGGAGAGTAGAGATGGGTGTGCTGGAGGGGGAGAGGAGAGATGGTGTGTGTGAGGGGGAGAGAGAGAGATGGTGTGTGTGAGGGGGAGAGAGAGAGAGATGGTGGGTGTAGGGCGTTGTGTGAGGGAGAGAGAGAGAGGGTGTGTGTGAGGGAGGAGAGAGATGGTGTGTGTGAGGGAGAGAGAGAGATGGTGTGTGTGAGGGGTGAGAGAGAGAGATGTGTGTGTGAGGGGGAGAGAGAGAGATGGTTGTGTGGGAGAGGATGAGAGAGAGATGGTGTGTGTGTGTGAGGGAGAGAGAGAGATGGTGTGTGTGAGGGAGAGAGAGAGATGGTGTGTGGAGGGGGAGGAGAGAGATGGTGTGGTGGTGAGGGGGAGAGAGAGAGATGGTGTGTTGATTGTGTGTGAGGGAGAGAGAGAGATGGTGTGTGTGGAGGGGGGAGAGAGAGATGGTGGTGTGCGAGAGGAGAGAGAGGGGTGGTGAGGGAGAGAGAGGAGATGGTGTTTGTGTGAGGGAGAGAGAGAGATGGTGTGTGTGAGGGGGAGAGAGGAGAGAGTGGTGTGTGTGAGAGAGAGAGAGAGATGGTGTGTGGGAGGGAGGATGAGAGAGAGAGAGTGGTGTGTGAGGGAGAGAGAGAGAGTGGGTCTGTGTGTGAGGGAGCGAGAGAGATAGGCTGGTGTGTGTGAGGGGGAGAGAGAGAGACTGAGGTGGGTGGTGTGGAGGGAGGAGAGAGAGATGGTGTGGTGAGGGGGAGAGAGAGAGATGGTGAGGGTGTGTGAGGGGGAGAGAGAGAGATGGTGTGTGTGAGGGGAGGAGAGAGGATGGGTGGTGAGAGAGAGAGATGGTGGGGGTGAGGGGGGAGAGAGGAGAGAGAGGAGATGGTGTGTGTGAGGGAGGGAGAGAGAGAGATGGTGTGTGTGAGGGGGAGAGGAGGAGGGATGGTGTGTGTGAGGGGGAGAGAGAGAGAGATGGTGTGTGTGAGGGGGAGAGAGAGAAGATGGTGTGTGTGAGGAGAGAGAGATGATGGTGTGTGTGTGAGGGGGGGAGAGAGAGAGAGATGGTGTGTGTGAGGGGGAGAGAGAGAGATGGTGGTGTGTGAGGGGGAGAGAGAGAGAGATGTGGTGTGTGAGGGGGAGAGAGAGAGAGATGGTGTGTGTGAGGGGAGAGAGAGAGAGATGGTGTGTGTGAGGGGAGGGAGAGGAGAGATGGGTGTGTGTGAGGGGGGAGAGAGAGATGGTGTGTGAGGAGGAGAGAGAGAGAGATGGGGCGTCTGTGTGTGAGGGGGAGAGAGAGAGAGGTGTGTGGAGGGAGAGAGGAGAGATGAGAGAGAGAGAGATGGTGTGTGTGAGGGGGAGAGAGAGAGATGGTGTGTGTGTGAGGGGGGAGAGAGAGAGATGGTGTGAGGGGGAGGAGAGAGAGAGTGGTGTGAGGGGGAGGATATGCTAATGCAACTTGTTTTCTGGCGATAAGACGAGCTGACCTTTCTGTGTTCTCACTCGCGCACTGTCTAATCCGCTAGTGACATCACAGAGGACCCGCTCACTCAAGCAGCAGGCAGCTCTGCTCCCTGCAACGTGTGTTGTGTGGTGTGTGTGTGTGTGTGTGTGTGTGTGTGTGTGTGCTGTGTGTGTGAGTGTGTGAGTGTGTGAGTGTGTGGAGGGGTGACGGTGTGTGACCACCGTCCTATTTTTGGTTTGGGGCCAGGAATCATCCATGATGCTGCCTGACATTCCTGGATCATGAAGATGAGGGAAGGAGGGTGTCTTTGAGTGTGTGTGTGGTGTGGTGGTGTGTGTGTGGTGTGTGTGTGTGTGTGTGTTGTGTGTGTGTGTGTGGTGTGTGTGTGTGTGTGTGTGTGAGAGAGAGAGAAGCCACCACACTCTGTGTACTGTCTGTCTGCGTACGTGTGTATGTTACACTGAAAGGGTGTGATTGCTTTTCTGTGTTTGTGTGTATGTACGTGTGTTTGTGTGTGTGTGTGTGTGTGTGTATGTTGTGTGCGTGTGTGCGGTGTGTGTGTGTGTGTGCGTGTGTCACTGCTTATTTCCCAGAGACTAGAAATATTGTTATGACTCGCTGAGCCCAGTCTGCTAGTCTACTAGCCACCTCTAACATTTGCTAACATTATTACTGGAGCTTTTCAGCATCTAGGATCTGTCTCACAAACAGTTGCAGTGCTCTTCAATATCTATTCCAATCAGTTAGAGAGAGACAAATGGACAAGAAATCCCCAAATGCCTGAGAGCCGAAACATGCCTGTCGTCCTGAGAGCCTAAACATGCCTGTCGTCCTGAGAGCTAAACATGCCTGTCGTCCTGAGAGCCTAAACATGCCTGTCGTCCTGAGAGCCTAAACATGCCTGTCGTCCTGAGAGCCTAAACATGCCTGTCGTCCTGAGAGCCTAAAATGCTGTCGTCCTGAGAGCCTAAACATGCCTGTCGTCCTGAGAGCCTGAACATGCCTGTCGTCACTGAGAGCCTAAACATGCCTGTCGTCCTGAGTCTAAACATGCCTGTCGTCCTGAGAGCCTAAACATGCCTGTCGTCCTGAGAGTCTAAACATGCCTGTCGTCCTGAGAGCCTAAACATGCCTGTCGTCCTGAGAGCCTAAACATGCCTGTCGTCCTGAGAGCCTAAACATGCCTGTCGTCCTGAGTCTAAACATGCTGTCGTCCTGAGAGCCTAAACATGCCTGTCGTCCTGAGAGTCTAAACATGCCTGTCGTCCTGAGAGCCTGAAACATGCCTGTCGTCCTGAGAGCCTAAACATGCCTGTAGTCCTGAGTCTAAAACATGCCTGTCGTCCTGAGAGCCTAAACATGCCTGTCGTCCTGAGAGTCTAAACATGCCTGTCGTCCTGAGAGCCTAAACATGCCTGTCGTCCTGAGAGCTAAACATGCCTGTCGTCCTGAGTCTAAACATGCCTGTCGTCCTGAGAGCCTAAAACATGCCTGTCGTCCTGAGAGTCTAAACATGCCTGTCGTCCTGAGAGCCTAAACATGCCTGTCGTCCTGAGAGCCTAAACATGCCTGTCGTCCTGAGAGCCTAAACATGCCTGTCGTCCTGAGAGCCTAAAAATGCTGTCGTCCTGAGAGTCTAAACATGCCTGTCGTCCTGAGAGCCTAAACATGCCTGTCGTCCTGAGAGTCTAAACATGCCTGTCGTCCTGAGAGCCAGAACATGCCTGTCGTCCTGAGAGCCTAAACATGCCTGTCGTCCTGAGAGTCTAAACATGCCTGTCGTCCTGAGTCTAAACATGCTGTCGTCCTGAGAGCCTGAACATGCTGTCGTCCTGAGAGCCTAAACATGCCTGTGTCTGAGAGCCTAAACATGCCTGTCGTCCTGAGAGCCTAAACATGCCTGTCGTCCCAGGAGACCAGAGGCATCTCAGCAGAAGATTTGCTGATTGCAAATGTCACCACAGATAATCACATACTGCAGAATCACTATTTGTTTTCTTGGAGTGGAATACAAATGAAGCAAAATGCAGAGAGGAGTTCTCCTTCACTCAGTGAGTTGTTGTTTTCTATGATTAGACAATGTTGTCTGTCTGAGTGAAACATTGTCTGAGTGACATTTAGAGATCTTTCTGGTATGTCATTGTTCAAATGACTTTTCGGGTCAACATCATTTCCATTAGGAATGTGTTATAAGTTCATTAGTTATAGTATTACCAACTTCAAGCTAACATTTCTCATATTTCGACTTACATACCTTGTTACAATTTTCTCCAAATGGCTCTTGACTGAAGGACACCTAAAATTAATCCAGGAAATATGTAGTTTATTATATTATTCATAGTTTTAAAAGCATTGTATTGGTTGGACCTTCTCTTGAGCTCGACTTTCTATGAACAAATGCGATCCCCCCTCTGGTTCAATCCCCCTCTGGTTCAATCCCCCCTCTGGTTCAATCCCCCCTCTGGTTCAATCCCCCCTCTGGTTCAATCCCCCCTCTGGTTCAATCCCCCTCTGGTTCAATCCCCCCTCTGGTTCAATCCCCCCTCTGGTTCAATCCCCCCTCTGGTCAATCCCCCCTCTGGTTTCAATCCCCCCTCTGGTTGAAGCTGAAGGTGAGAGGAGGGCTGGAGCTCCCCCGAGGGCTTGGACTGGCACATCGCTAGTGTGGACAGGGTCTGGGATTGAACACATTTCCTTGTTAAAGAGTGTTTTCACAGGCCTCCTTCAGTAAAACCATATATGAAATGGAGAGAGTTCTGAGCCGTCGCCATGTGTGTATGAGGAGCACAGCGTCAGTCAGGCTGTCGAGGGTGGAGCGGGACTCTTGGGGAAATTCCAGTTCTTTTCTCATTGGCTTTTTTCCCTGGAACTGTCGCTATAGGAGAGAGAATCTCACTCATTTAGAATGCTTCCTCATCACCTCCCCCCTCTCTCTCTCTCTCTCTCTCTCTTTTCATAACCTCCCCTCTCTCTCTATCTATCTTTCATCAACCTCCCTCTCTCGCTCTCTCTCCTTTCATCTCTGACGCTCAGTTTGACTGTTCCTCCCCCCTTCTCTTTACTATATTCATCCCTTGCTCTCTTTCTGCCTCTCCTCTCCTCTCTCTCCTCTCCTCTCCCTGCGCTTGCATGCTGCCCCCTGCCCCCCCTTTTGCCCCCCTGCCCCCCCCTGTCTCTGGATGTGTCGAGTGGGCGGTTTCAGCTCCAGTAATTAGCGGGAAGCTGGAAACACATCCTCCTTCCTCTGCACAGTGTCACATCACCTCAGCTAATCAGTCCAGAATGTGTGTGTACGGGTGTGTGTGTGCGGGGGTGTGTTCGAGGGTGTGTGTGTGTGCGCTGGTACGTGTGCGGGTGGTGTGTGTGTGTTTGTGTGTGCGTGTGTGTGTGTGTGCGCAGGTACGTGTGTGTGTGTGTGTGTGTGGTCGTGTGTGTGTGGGTGTGTGTGTGTGTGGGGTGTGCGCACGTGTGGGTGTGTGTGTGGTGTGTGGGTGTGTGTGGTGTGTGATTAGCAATAAAAGTAGGAAATCTATAGAGGCAAACACTGATCTTTCCGTTTCAGTAAAGACAATTACAATGTTAACTGTATTTGAATCCCTCCAGTTTGGGGAGAACCGAGGTGATTGACAACACCCTGACCCAGACTTTGTCAGAAAGTACGTCCTCGACTACTTCTTGAGGAGAAAACAAAGCCTTCGCTTCGACTTGTGAGTGAAAAACCATTTTGATGCTTTTGATGCTTTTGTCATCAGGAGTCCCCAGCACACACATAATCACCCTTCCACGGCTCTCTCTCTACTTTTCTCTCTATCTAGTCCTTCTCTCTCTCTTCTTCTATCTCTCTCTCTTGTCTCTCTCTTCTTCTCTCTCTATCTCTCACTCTTCCTCTCCATGATGGATGACTTGATGTCCTCACGATCGCATCCTTTAGAATCTCCCACTCTTCAACGTTTGAGATACAGTAACAGCAGTAACCCTAACCCTAACAGCAGACTGTAACTGTAGACCGCCCCAGAGAGGCAGGCCGCCCCAGAGAGGCAGAGAGGCAGGCCGCCCCAGAGAGGCAGAGAGGCAGGCCGCCCCAGAGAGGCAGAGAGGCAGGCCGCCCCAGAGAGGCAGAGAGGCAGGCCGCCCCAGAGAGGCAGGCCGCCCCAGAGAGGCAGGCCGCCCAGAGAGAGAGGCAGGCCGCCCAGAGAGGCAGATCAAAGCTGGATGTATCTAAACCCAGAAGAGACCTCCGGGCTCCTCTCAGCTGACGACAGCAGCCAGACAGGAAACATCAATACTAGTTTGATACCTCCACTCCACTGGGGCTGGAGATCATCCAACGTTTTGTCTTCAAGAAGATTCCCGGTCCCCAGCGCATTTTCTTAGCTTTTGTTATATGCTAATATTCTTAGATACATTGTGTAGATACATCAGACAACAGAATAGAATGAATGTCAGATGCCACACACAGGAAATGTTGTTGTGTGGGCAAGGACCTGAGATGTTGCAATATGGTGGAAACTTGTCTGCTTCATAAAAGGGTTTGAAGCAGACACTTTATTTAGCTTTTTAGTTTTTTTTGTTTTATACTTTGAACATCTCACTGTCAGAAGTCACTGTCTCACTGTTGACCTCATGTGGTTTTCTCAGGTACGATGTGGATTCCAAAAGTCCAGACCTGTCCAAACACGTGAGTGACCTGCACTGGGAGCCAGAGCCATAGGTGAACAGGGCTTGGCCAGCTGATCTCAACAAAAAGCTTTATGATTGGAATTGAAATAAATTCAAACAAGTCATTCAAACAACAGTGTCTTTTTGTTCTAAGATCTGAGATACTTCTTTTCTGAACCTATCTCTGATTGGCCAAATTCTTCTCGTCTATGGCTTTGGTGTGAAGGTGGCAAGACTTGATTGGTTGAGCTAGTGGCATGTCACTACTGTCATGGACTTATGCAAATCAATACCCACAAACCCACCTGGTATCCAAATACACTGAATGTAGATAATGGTGCCCATGTTGTGTCATCATGTTGTTGTAACTTCTGCCTGAACGTGTGCAGACTACAGAGCAGTAGTACTTGACTTGGTCTCTAACTTGCTCCTCCCTCTGAAATGCAATAATATGATTGGTTTGCTCACGTAGACTAGTATTACACAATGCTTCTTGCCAGCAGTCTCCTCTGTCAACTGGATTGGAACATTCTTCACCACAATTATTTTCTGCTAATTAGCTCATTTAAAAAAAGCATACAAATATGGTGTGCATGGAGACAATGGCAACAAAAGCATTGAGTGAAACATTTTGTGAACAAAATAATCTGTTCCAATGATTATTTTATGTATTTGGATACAGAAGGTTTGCATAACTCCATCAAAAACCAAACTACCTTCTTTCATCCATTCTTCCATCTCATGTTGAGCTAACACCTGTGACATAGACAGTTCTAGACTTCCTTCCCCACTTGGTTTGAGCTGTGCAAGGTGTATATCTAGGTGGGTATGGTGTGTTGTTGTTGTGCTGGTATATGATGTCTTCTGTTGTTGTTGACCCCCGCTGCCTGTCCTCCCTTCTGGAAGCCCGCCGACCTCAACGTACGTCTCAGCCTCTCTCACCCTACTACTGTACTCACACAGCGGGAGGGGCATGTGGTTAACCTCTTGTTCGTCACCCTCACCTCTCTCTAACTAACCACCTTCCTTAGTGTGTGCCCTCTTCCAGTGCCCTCTACTTCCTCTTTAGAACACCCCTCTCCCCTCCTGTTTCTCTACACTGACATCTTCACCACTTTTGGCCTTTACATTGAACATTTTTAACCATTGCATACATTGCCCTGCGCTCTCTCGCTCTCTTTCTCTCTCTCTCTCTCTCTCTCTCTCGTCTCTCTCTCTCTCTCTCTCCCTCTCCCCTCTCCCTCCCTTTCTCTCTGGTCTCTCTCTCTCTCTCTCAGGACTTCCTGGGTCAGATGTACTGCACCCTGGGTGAGATCGTTGGCTCGCCTGCCAGCCGACTGGAGAAGCCTCTTGGGTGAGTTCAGTCCTCTTGTTGTTCTCTTGACTCTCTGTTGACAACCTAACAATGGCTGACAAGGTTTAAACATCGATGGCTGACAAGGTTTAAACATCGATGGCTGACAAGGTTTAAACATGGCAGTTCATTTATGGTTCAACAGAACCTCAGCAGCTGTAGTTTAGTTTCAGGTTTGATCGTGTTTTGTGTGTTTTTAAATAAGAATGGGAGCGAACAAATTAAACGCTTAATTCCTAGCGGGCCGAGCTGTTTCTGGACAAGATGCTGGAAGAGAAGAGAACTATCTTTAGAGAAAGAATGAGATGTAGGAAGTGGAGTGGAGTTAGAGAAAGACTTGGGTGAGAACCTTCGGGATTGATAGCTGAGAGAGAGAAACAGAGAGAGAGAGAGAGAGAAAGAGAGGGATGAGTGGAGAGACAGAGAGAGAGAGGGATGAGTGGAGAGACAGACTTATGGACAGACAGACAGAAGGATAGGAGGAGGAGGAGAGGAGAGAGAGGGAAATAAAGAGGAGAGTATCTGAGTGCTCCAGATGTTTCCAACAAGATAATAACAGTGAATACAGAAAGGGAGGGGGGGCTGCTGCAAAGCGTTGAACCAAATATCAGGATCAGAATGCTGCTATTCAGCCAGCATTTGGCCACAACAAAACGCTGAGACAACGAACATGACAAGAGTTGAAAGAGATACGGTATCACCAGTCTTGATATAATCCCTGATTCATGATACACAATCAGATACACAGGTAAAGCTTTGCAATGTAAGCTGATGTCAATAAACAGATTTGTTACTGAGATAACATACTGTAAGAGCAATTCTCACTGACAAATATGGAGATGATAGCTGCTTCTCACTGACACATATGGAGATGATAGCTGCTTCCCTGCAGGCACCAAAGTAATACTTTAAAAAGCGGAGAATTTTCACCGCAAAATAGAGGTGCGCTTTCACAGGCGTTTTTTGTACATACTGCAGAATACATAATTAGGTGCTCTTTGCGCATCCCCTCCCATATCTTTATGGGAAACTCCCACTTTCCCCCTGACCCTCCCGTGAATGCATATGCATGACACGGAAAAGCGCAATTTGCCATTTTCAGTTCCCGCGACAGGAAAGTCTACGCTTCTACCTCAGTACGGCATGTTTGTACACACACCTCGCCATGCTTTTACTCGCACATTGCGAAACATATACGCCTCAAGTGGGCACAAAAGCATTAGTACATGACGCCCTCAATGTATTTCTTTCCTCTCTCTGTCTAATTCCCACTCTGTCAATCTCTCTGTCACCATTGTTTACCTTTTGACACACAACACACAGTTGGAATCGTGTGTCATTTGTTAATCAACACATTATCCATAAAAAGCATTGAAATTCTTCACAATGGGTTTTAGATAAACAGGGTGTAGAATGAAAGAGTTTATTACAGAGGAGGTGGGGGAACGAATCTTACTCTCCATAAATCTTTTCATTCAAACTCTACTACACCCTAATCTCTCTCTCTCTCTCTCTCCCTCGCTCTCCTCGCTCTCACACACACACAACACACACACACCCACACACACCACACACACACCACACACACACACGCACACACACACACACACACACACACACACAACACACACACACACACACACACACACACACACACCACACACACACACACCACACACACACACCACACACACACACACACACACACAAAGCTTTCTGTCCCGTTTCCCCTCCTCCTAATTGTGTGTCTTTAATCTCCAGGAAATTAGGCTTCACTTAATTAGGATCAGCCATTGTGTTTTTCATTATCAAAGAAGAAGCCAGAAGGTAGAAAAGAGAATGAGGAGGGAGGGAAGGGGGGCAGAGAGAGAGGGATGAAGGGCAAGAGATAAAGAGGGAATGTGAGCAAGAGAGAGAGGGAGTGAGGGACAGGTTGAGTGAGCGAGACAGGAAACTGAGGGAAGAGAGAGACAGAGAGGTGCCAAAGCTGAGAGAACAGAGATAGCAACAGAGCAACCGTGAGAAGGACTAAATAGATGTCGAGAGAGGGTCCATGTCCGTAGGGGCCTGCCTGCCACACTACCTTGCCAACCTTGATAGACAGGTGTTACTGATATCTAGTTCCCAGGTGTGAGGGAACAGGGTGAATGTGTGAAAGATAGAAAGAAGCCATCTTGCCATTACATTTTTCAATTCTTGCATTGATTCCTTGGAAGATGTAATCACATGTCCTGTGTAGAAGGCCTTATTTGGCCTGCGGGCCATAGTTGGTGACCCCTGTTTTAAACTGTCAAAGAACACACATTTGCTGAGATGTGTTTGGACCATTTGGCAGGTTCTGCGAAAAAACAATTCTAAAATGCCACAGACTATTTTTGTGGAGAGGCAAGGAAAGCAGAGTGAAGAGGCGGTGAGCTTCACCTGAAATTAAACCTCTAGATTGCTTTTCAGAAGGTGTTAATGTCCCAACACCTGAAAAATACAGAAGGGCCCACTTTCTGGAGTTCACACTGAAAAAGAGCAACACACAAGATTGATTTTCCCTCAAGTACCACTGCTGCACGAGACCAGACGTTTGACAGATATTGCTTTCGCTTTGTCTAATGTGGAAAATATAGCAGAGTTCACACAGGGGAAAGAAGATATTATACATTTTTTTCCTTCTTTTTTGCCATCTGTCGGCATGAAGTCGCTGAAGGTTTTTTTGTATGATGGTTTGAAGCTGGAGGGCCACTGGGCCAGTGTATCAGCTGACCTGCTGTACAGCTCTCTGGTGGGCCAGTGTATCAGCTGACCTGCTGTACAGCTCTCTGGTGGGCCAGTGTATCAGCTGACCTGCTGTACAGCTCTCTGGTGGGCCAGTGTATCAGCTGACCTGCTGTACAGCTCTCTGGTGGGCCAGTGTATCAGCTGACCTGCTGTACAGCTCTCTGGTGGGCCAGTGTATCAGCTGGGAGGTGAAGCTATAAGCAGAACAAAGTTAGTCTCTTAAAGTTCTGATGTAGGAACGTCCTTACCCTTCTGAGAGGTGATTTGGTAGTAGCCCAATGGGAGGTGATTTGGTAGGGGCCCAATGGGAGGTGATTTGGTAGGGGCCCAATGGGAGGTGATTTGGTAGGGGCCCAATGGGAGGTGATTTGGTAGGGGCCCAATGGGAGGTGATTTGGTAGGGGCCCAATGGGAGGTGATTTGGTAGGGGCCCAATGGGAGGTGATTTGGTAGGGGCCCAATGGGAGGTGATTTGGTAGGGGCCCAATGGGAGGTGATTTGGTAGGGGCCCAATGGGAGGTGATTTGGTAGGGGCCCAATGGGAGGTGATTTGGTAGGGGCCCAATGGGAGGTGATTTGGTAGGGGCCCAATGGGAGGTGATTTGGTAGTGGTGCTTCACCACCTTTCTGTCTTTGCAGACTTACCTTCCCTTACTTTCCTTAACCTCTCCTTCACTTTTCCTAAATCGTCTTTCAGTGTAAAGATCATTTTCACACTGTGTTGCCAGAATTTGATCGCAATGTCTTATTCCCCTGAAATCTAAATTTAACCTTTGACTTTGGTTGAATCTCTGCCTGTAATGTATTAATAGTTGTCTCCTTGATTTCCTTCAGTTCTGTATTGATCTGTGTCTTCAGAGGGGTCACACCAGGGTCACACCAGGGTCACACCAGGGTCACACCAGGGTCACACCAGGGTCACACCAGGGTCACACCAGGGTCACATCAGCAGGCCAAGTCTCAGTTTGAGCCCATTTTAGAGTCTTGGAATGAAGTGATCTCAGGTCTTCTCACTTTCCTCTCTTCAATATTCTCTGTTCCTCCTTCCTGTTTGCCCTCAACAATGTCTCTCTCGTTCTCTCATTTATAAATAGCCCAAGATAGACTCAGACAAGGGTCCACATGAAAAGGATTTGCCTTTAGAATCCCTCCCACATCCAGATTCAGAAACGCTTGGAGGGTTTCTTGCCAAGCTACAACAGATGTTTACATTTACATTACATTAACATTTATTCATTTAGCTGACGCTTTTATTCAAAGCGACTTCTAAGAGAGAGCTTTACAAAAGTGCATAGGTCGCTTTTTGGCACTCTATGCTGCTATAAGACCCTAATCATTTGGGAGTTTCTTTTCTGTCCAAGTCTGTCTCTCGTGCATAGAAGCATGTAAGCAAGACACACACACGTAGCAAGCCAACCAGAGGAGGCAAAGATTAAAAGCGCAAGCTGGAGTTGCAAGGCTGCCAATGTGCCCTGGCAGATCCCACCCCACCACTCTGGTGAACAGGGACACCTCATCATAACACCCCTAGACACACACACAAACACATACCAACACAAACACAGATACCCAGTCACACACCCTCCAGCACAGGGTCCCAACAGAACGGTTTTGTTCACTGCTCTCTCTCTCTTGTGACATGATAGAGATGACACTGGGCTCTGTTCGAAAACGCTTAAAATGCGTCCTTCCTTCCTTCCTTCCTTTTAAGACAGCGAGGTCTGTTCGAAAACGCTTAAATGTTCTCTTCCTGTCTAATAAGATACCTTAAATACGTCACATAACGGTCATTTTTTAAGAGAGCATCTGAGCTGCCTTGCTGTCTTAATGTTTTAATGGCGGCACTTATTACCCATAAGTCTGTGCGCCAGAACCCAAATCAGAAATTTTCAAAAAAAGATAGCGGAACGAAATACCGAAGTTCACATCAAAAGTGTTCATAAATGTAATTTCCTTTGCTCTTTTTGCTCTTTTTTTTGAAAAGGTACCGAGAAATAAACAGTTTACTATTTAATGATGCCATGATTGATTAACAAAAATAGTCTGAATTCGTTAGCGAGGTATACGTTAGCCAGGTCGCTATGGTAGCTGATTGTTAACGGCGTTGCTAACGTTAGCTCCGGTACAGTATTTATCTGTATTTAATGCAAGATAGTTAAGAGAGTGAACGGTTGTTTATGATGTGAAATTGTAAATGTGCATTGTAAGTGCAAAATGTACTGTAAAAATAACCTGCTATTTAAAAATATATCAGGGTGTTTTAACTGTCAGTTGGTTGCTGTTAACTGTCATAGCTAGCCATGTACACGCAGCGCGATGACGTACATCCTGTCTAACTAGGCTGTTCGAAAACAACGGTTTTTAAGATACCTTAAAGAGAAGAGAGCTGTCTGGTTAGACAGATGTCTAGTAGACATCAAGGATTAAGACAGCTGTCAAGTCCACATGCTCTCTCTCTCTTGTGACATGATAGAGATGGCACTGCTGACTCAAAGTTTTACAAAGACAGCAAACTTCACATTAAACAATGCTGACATGAAGAAGGTGAGCTGCATAGAGAGAGAGAGAGAGAGAGCGCGAGAGAGGAGAGAGAGAGAGAGCGAGAGAGAGCGCGAGAGAGAGAGAGAGAGAGGAGAGAGAGAGAGCGAGAGAGAGACGAGAGAGGAGAGAGAGAGAGAGAGAGAGAGAAGAGAGAGAGAGAGAGAGAGGGAGAGAGAGAGAGAGAGAGAGAGAGCAGCGTCGCGAGAGCATCGAGAGAGAGAGAGAGATGATAGCTAGATCGAGATCTCTCTCTCTCTCTCTCTCTCTGTCCTCTCTCCTCGCTCTCTCTCTCTCTCTCTCTCTCCCTCTGTCTCTCTCTCTCTCTCTCTCTCTCTCTCTCTCTCTCTCTCTCTCTCTCACCGGAGTGGGACGTGCAATTGTGCATGTGTTTCGTTCATACTAGGGATGGTCTATTTGAAAACTAATTTGGACTGACGCTCGGGAACGACCATTAACTGTTAATCACCAAGATTTAAAATGTAGAATGACGAGTGTCAGTGACCCATTAGAAAAATACCAAAACAACAAACAAACAAAAATTCCAACAAGGGGTTGATCTTTAAATCATGGGTGACTATATGTGTGTTGTGTGGGCCAAAGAAGAGTAATAAAAGAGTGTAATTATCACCAGAGGGTCTCTTATTTATCCCTCCCCCTCTATCTCTCCTCCATCTCCCTCTTTAAGTGGTGTGTTGATGGATGACCTGTGGTTTTACTGGACTTGTTTCCGGCTCTTTCTGTGTCCAGGGAGGGTGTAAAGAGAGCAAAATAAGTTAGTCATTGGTGCTGCAGACCTTAGGGGGTGTGTGTGTGTGTGTGTGTGTGTGTGTGTGTGTGTGTGTGTGTGTGTGTGTGTGTGGTGTGTGTGTGTGTCTCAAGGTGAAGGAATGTTCTTATAAATAAGGAAGGAGTGTGTTAGTGTGTGCATGCTTCAGGTGTGTTAGTGTGTGCATGCTTCAGGTGTTTTAGTGTGTGCATGCTTCAGGTGTGTTAGTGTGGATGTCAGTGTGTAGTGTGCATGCTTCAGGTGTGTTAGTGTGTGCATGCTTCAGGTGTGTTAGTGTGTGCATGCTTCAGGTGTGTTAGTGTGTGCATGCTTCAGGTGTGTTAGTGTGTGCATGCTTCAGGTGTGTTAGTGTGTGCATGCTTCAGGTGGTATCTTGTGCGCCTGATAGAAGCGGGATGATTTATTCACTTAATGCAGAACTGTGGGACCAAACATTGTGTCAAACATAAGTGTTCGTAATCTAAAGCGCATTTTGTGCATTTTGTTGCCTGTTATGAAATGCCCTATATAAATACAATTGATTGATTGATTGGGCAAAATAATTTAAGGGTTATGACGCAGAAAACATTCAAATGTTTAACCTCCAAAATAAACTAAACACATCATTTCATATTTAAACCCCTTAGCACGGACTATTACAAGAAATCAAACTGATTTAATTTTAGATGAATTGGAGGGATTAGTAGCAAATTGCTATGGGCAAATTTTAAAGCATGGAAATACAGCTGGTAGGAAACATAAAATAGTGTCCAGAAATACTAACTGTTGGACCTCAGGTTTTAGGGCAGACGATGATGCTAACCGTGGACCTGAGGTTTTAGGGCAAACAGATGATGCTAACCGTGGACCTCAGGTTTTAGGGCAAACAGATGATGCTAACTGTTGGACCTCAGGTTTTAGGGCAAACAGATGATGCTAACTGTTGGACCTCAGGTTTTAGGGCAGACAGATGGCATACTAATATTTCCCTGCAGGCTTTGCAGAGCTATCAACAGACTAAGGTTTGGTTACAAAGCAGAGCCAATGAGGGCTAACAAATGCTAATATCCAACTGTCATGCTAATTTAGCATATTTGCAACATAATAAACAAAAAAGCAAGAGTTTTAAATGAAAGTCAAAAGGGATAAAGGAAATCAGTTGGCTTTAATTAGAGGAAATTAACGTATTCATACGTGTGGTAGGGAAATTGTTTTGTTGTTACTTTTTGGAAGAGATGTAATTATTTTAACACATCAAATAGAAAATAACAACATTAACATTTCTTAAAGGTTTAATTTGTTGCTGCTCAAACTGTTCAGTTTCACATTCTACAGTTACTTGGAGACATTTTAGTTTTTTTAGTTTTAGTCAAGTTTTAGTCCACAAAACATCCAACCTCTCCCCATAGCAACAGCGTGTCACATGGTTGAAACAAGCAGCGTGTCACATGGTTGAAACAAGCAGTGCATCTCTACCCCACAGACCTACCTGTCTCAGAGCAACATTACATTTCCTCTCTTTAGACTGTCATAAAAACTCATCATTTTCAGTGAGGCAGTGCTCATATTTCCGTGCCCTTGTCTGTGCAACCACAGTTCAATCAACCCTCCAGTGGCAGGAAGCTGCTACCTTAACTTAATCCTGTGAGTTTCTCTGGAGGGGATCTAGGGAACATAAAAGGTGTCATCGAGTCACTTCCTGGTCAATCTTTGATCTCTCATTTCAGACTAGACCTCACTGTGGTGAGGGGGGAATGACTTGATCCCAAAGAACCTTGTTAATAATCTGCAGATGTTCAGACAGATGTTCCCTTTAGAACAGAAACAGAAACAGCAACACAGCGACACAGAGACACAGAGACACAGAGACACAGCGACACAGAGAGAGAGACACAGAGACACAGAGACACAGAGACACAGAGACACAGAGACACAGAGACACAGAGACACAGAGACACAGAGACACAGCGACACAGAGACACAGAGACACAGCGACACAGCGACACAGCGACACAGCGACACAGCGACACAGAGACACAGCCACACAGCGACACAGAAACACAGCGACACAGCGACACAGCGACACAGAGACACAGCCACACAGCGACACAGAGACACAGCGACACAGAGACACAGAGACACAGAGACACAGAGACACAGAGACACAGAGACACAGAGACACAGAGACACAGAGACACAGAGACACAGAGACACAGAGACACAGAGACACAGAGACACAGCCACACAGAGACACAGAGACACAGAGAGAGAGACACAGAGACACAGAGACACAGCGACACAGAGACACAGTGACACAGCAACACAGAGACACAGAGACACAGAGACACAGAGACACAGAGACACAGAGACACAGAGACACAGTGACACAGCAACACAGCAGGTTAGTGGCTGGTTGAGCAGAGCTAATTGTCTGGTGTCATTTTCTCTCAGGAACTGTTGTGAAAACAACAAATGGCCTTTGGGTCTTCCCTGTTTGTCTGTGTCTGTGTTTGTGCCTTACAGAGTATTGTCTTGTTTTCTGGAACATACAGGGTCCAGACAAAAGTATCCTTCATTTGACTAGTTTGGGGATATTTGATTACAAAACTATTATACATCAAGAGTGCTTTTACTGCCTGGAGGGACAACCCTTCAGACTGGAACTAGTGTTACTGCATTAGCTAACAGTTGGAATAATAAAGCACATTCATCTTGGTTATAGTAATTATCTCTCAATTAAATTTGACTGCCTTCACCTCTCAGTGTTTATAAACATGCCCATGAATCTCCCCTCAGAAAGACAAAGCAGAGCTGTTCTTCTACTTTGTATTCTTCAAGTTTTATGTATTTTTTCTTGTGACAAAAGAGCCTCTGTAGCCACCTGGGTTCTCCGAGGTTCCTTGGTCTAGTGTGCAGTGGAGTGGCTCCTCTCCCTTCCTCACTCTTATTCTCTCCAGTCGCAACAGTAATGAAGTCAAATGAGCTCTCTGGTGGATTTGGGCTTTGAAGAATCAGCAGCGTTGAGCTGAGGAGTTCACCTGCGAGCCTGAGTCTGAGGCTTGGCTGGGAATTAGTGCTTTTTGTTCCTTTGGCTGAGTTTATGAAGTTAGTAGTGCAGTCGTTGCATTTTATGGTTAAATGTGATTGGTGCAATATACATCACCCCCTGTGATTGGTGCAATATACATCACCCCCTGTGATTAGTGCAATATACATCCCCCCCTGTGATTGGTGCAATACACATCACCCCCTGTGATTGGTGCAATACACATCACCCCCTGTGATTGGTGCAATACACATCACCCCCTGTGATTGGTGCAACATACATCACCATTGCTGTTAGCACGAGCAAGTGAGCTTCAACGGGCCAACCGGCTCTGCAAACCCCCGTGTAATGAACTCATTGGAGTTAGGCTGGCTAGACGCCAGGGCGTGTCTGATGATGATAAACTTGGTGTGTGTATTCGCCCACACTCTGTATTTCCCCTCGTCTGTCTGCCTTAAAGGAAGCAGATGTCTCCTGCTGTATTCCTCCCACTTGAAACACATAGACATCGTCTTCTGCACTCCTAACGGCTGCCAGTAATCATCACCTCTTGCTCTCTCCTCCGCCCACTCTGGTCGGGGATGGTGCGGTACGGTCGCCATGGCCACCACTGGGACGCTTGCTGGGGTAGTTTCATTCTTAATCTTGGTGAGAAAAGGAATTGATAAAGTAAATGTATGAGTGAGCTGCTCTCCTCTTGGGTCTTTGTTTAGACTGAGTTCAGTGTTTCAGTACAAATCAAAATCCCAGAGATGGAATCGGATATCCCCGACTAGCAGCCTAAGCCACACACTTGCTAAACAGAAATAGACATGTCTTCCTCCCTAGTGTTCGATGGATTGATGTTCAGCGTCTAAGACGGTGGAGAGACTAGAGTTAGCAAACCTTCTCTTCAGTCTCTCCACCATCTTTAGACGCTGAACATCAATCCATCGAAGCGTCCAGTTAGAGAAGTTGTCTCTTCTCTACTGTACTCTATTGTACTCTGCTCTGCTTTACATTTACATTTATGCTTTTATCCAAAACGAGAGCTTTACTAAAGTGCATAGGTCACTGATCATACCAACATTGCGGGTAACCAAAACATGAAGCATACACTGTGAAAACTAAATTAGTCCCAAAGGGAAGAACCATAAGAGCATGTAGTTAAACAAGATATAGTTAAACAACATGAATCTTGAAAAGTGCTGTGGAAAAAAGCAAGCAACAATAATAGATTACCCAGCCAGTACAATAGTTTTAAGACAGTTACTAACCAACAAGAGCAACAAGACTCTCAATAAGAGTCACTGTGATCCTGCAGGAAACATCAGGTCCAGTACCGTTGTACTCCTGGAACAAGTGTGTCTTGAGCCTTTCTTGAAGGTGGGGAGACAGTCAGTCTCTCTGATGGAGGTGGGGAGTTGATTCCACCACTGGGGGGCCAGACAGGAGAAGAGCTGTGTTGGGACCAGGCGGTCTTGAGCGGTGGGACCACCAGACGGTTGTCAGAAGAAGACCGTAGGTGGCGGGTGGGGGTGTAGGAAGGAGGGAATTGATGTAGTCGGGTGCAGTCCCGTTCACCGCTCGGAAGGTCAGTACCAGGGTCTTGAATCTGATACGGGCCGTGATGGTTAGCCAGTGAAGGGAGATGAGGAGCGGTTAGGGAGTTGCCATGGTAATACTCCCAGGGTTATGGAGTTGCCATGGTAATACTCCAAAGGGTTATGGAGTTGCCATGGTGATACTCCCAGGGTTATGGAGTTGCCATGGTAATACTGCCAGGGTTAGGGAGTTGCCATGGTAATACTCCCAGGGTTAGGGAGTTGCCATGGTAATACTCCCAGGGTTAGGGAGTTGCCAGGTAAAGATTTGTGCAGCTGGGTTTCTCTCGATGCTTTCTTTCTGTGTCTGATGAGATTTCCTTTACTCAGTGGTTTGTGTGTTCGTTTCTCTTGTTTTCCTCCTGACTGGTGTAATTAAAAATTCATTCCGTTGTTCAGAGGTGAGGCGGTAGGTGTGTCTATTAGGTGTCTAGAGATCGTTCTCTCACACAGACTTTCCTCCGTAGCTCTCCAGAAAACACCCACGCACAAAACCCCAATCTCATTTCCTCCTGGTCCACAATTGCATTTCAACAGTGAGGTTCCTCTGCAGAATCCCCCTTTAATATCAGTTTGATAACAAGCCTGTCTCATTCCCTCCAGGCCTCCACAGCCTCATGGGCTAATGGAGGCATTATGTATGCAGGGAGGAGGAGGAGGCAGGGAGGGGGGGGATGCAGGGAGGATGCAGGGAAGGGGGGGGAGGATACAGGGAGGGGGGGGAGGCAGGGAGGGGGGGGGATGCAGGGAGGGGGGGGGGATGCAGGGAGGGGGAGGCTGCAGGGAGGGGGAGGATGCAGGGAGGGGGGGAGGATGCAGGGAGGGGGAGGATGCAGGGAGGGGGGAGGATGCAGGGAGGGGGAGGATGCAGGGAGGGGGGGGGCAGGGAGGAGGAGGAATGCAGGGAGGGAGGAGGAGGAGCAGGGAGGGGGGGGATGCAGGGAGGGGGAGGATGCAGGGAGCAGGGAGGGAGCAGGGAGGAGGAGAATGCAGGGAGGAGGAGGAGGCAGGGAGGGGGGGGGATGCAGGGAGGGGGGAGGATGCAGAGAGGGGGAGGATGCAGGGAGGGGGGAGGATGCAGGGAGGGGGAGGAGGCAGGGAGGGGGAGGATGCAGGGAGGGGGAGGATGCAGGGAGGGGGAGGAGGCAGGGAGGGGGAGGGCTGCAGGGAGGGGGAGGATGCACACTCTGCTTTCACACTGTTCCCAATAGAGCACAGCTCTTCAGGGGGGAAGAGGGGCACAGTTTAATCTCATCAGGAACAGTTCTAAGACCAAAAGTCTTATTGCCTTTGCTATCTGGTGGTTACAAGGCTCTGGGATTTTCAATAATAGAGGTGAACAATAACCTTTTGCTTCCCTCAGTGTTGGAGAAGCACTTCATCAGTACACTGCTGCTAGTGAAGCTGTGTGCTACATGTTTCACCTGCTAGTGAAGCTGTGTGCTACATGTTTCACCTGCTAGTGAAGCTGTGTGCTACATGTTTCCACCTGCTAGTGAAGCTGTGTGCTACATGTTTCCACCTGCTAGTGAAGCTGTGTGCTACATGTTTCCACCTGCTAGTGAAGCTGTGTGCTACATGTTTCACCTGCTGCTAGTGAAGCTGTGTGCTACATGTTTCCACCTGCTGCTAGTGAAGCTGTGTGCTACATGTTTCCACCTGCTGCTAGTGAAGCTGTGTGCTACATGTTTCCACCTGCTGCTAGTGAAGCTGTGTGCTACATGTTTCCACCTGCTAGTGAAGCTATGTGCTACATGTTTCACCTGCTGCTAGTGAAGCTGTGTGCTACATGTTTCACCTGCTAGTGAAGCTGTGTGCTACATGTTTCACCTGCTAGTGAAGCTGTGTGCTACATGTTTCCACCTGCTAGTGAAGCTGTGTGCTACATGTTTCACCTGCTAGTGAAGCTGTGTGCTACATGTTCCCACCTGCTAGTGAAGCTGTGTGCTACTTGTTTCACCTGCTAGTGAAGCTGTGTGCTACATGTTTCCACCTGCTAGTGAAGCTGTGTGCTACATGTTTCCACCTGCTATTGAAGCTGTGTGCTACATGTTTCACCTGCTAGTGAAGCTGTGTGCTACATGTTTCCACCTGCTAGTGAAGCTGTGTGCTACATGTTTCCACCTGCTAGTGAAGCTGTGTGCTACATGTTTCCACCTGCTAGTGAAGCTGTGTGCTACATGTTTCCACCTGCTAGTGAAGCTGTGTGCTACATGTTTCCACCTGCTAGTGAAGCTGTGTGCTACATGTTTCCACCTGCTAGTGAAGCTGTGTGCTACATGTTTCCATCTGCTGCTAGTGAAGCTGTGTGCTACATGTTTCCACCTGCTGCTAGTGAAGCTGTGTGCTACATGTTTCCACCTGCTAGTGAAGCTGTGTGCTACATGTTTCCACCTGCTAGTGAAGCTGTGTGCTACATGTTTCCACCTTGTGTGGAGGTGTGTGCTACATGTTTCCACCTTGTGTCGAGGTGTGTGCTACATGTTTCCACCTTGTGTGGAGGTGGGTGAGGAACATGTGCCTCGGTCGTGTGTTCAGCGTGAGGATGTTGTGCTCATCTTCTCCACTAGGACCACGGGGTTCAGGTACCTCTGTTGTCCCTCTTTGTTTCTGGGTATTGAGCTGCAGAGGGGCCTGAATGGGCTCTGATTCGATCACCTCCTGCCTCCCCCGCTCCTCTCCACAGGCCCAGCTACACAACATTATCTGCATTCACTCGCTCAGATTGGGGCAAGAGTTTGGATGTTACAGGGATGCAGATTGCGCCGCAGCTTCATATCCTTCCTGGAGAGCTGATGTGGTGAAATGATAAATGACGTATTGATGAAACAGCTGCTCTCCCCTGGGGATGGAGGGAGCTTGTTGATCGCACTCATACGACAAACATCTCTGAAACCCATATGTCACTAAAAGAAGACCTAAACTTTACTCTCAATATCTGCGACACGACAGTAAGGACAAGAGCTCACTGACTTTCGTCTTTGATACATTTGCCCCTCAAAGTTGACCCTTTCACGACTATCCTTTTCATCCTTGATGCCATACGATACTAGCCGTGTGACCAAGCTCACTATGCAGTGGTCTGTCGGGGTCAGAGAGCTAAAGCTCCATTTGGGCTCTTCTGTTTGCCTCCATGTTTCACATCATTATAAAACCCTGATGTTTCTGCTTGGCCCAGAGTGGAAATTGATTTGGAGATGGATGAGAGGAGAGGTGAGGGAGGAGCTAATGAAGGGAAGCTGGGGGGGTGTGTGGTGTGTGTTTGTGTGTGGGGTGCTCAGAAGTGATAGAAGAGATTGCCTTGGCATTTCCTGCTTCACTAATTCCTGTGTTCCTGGTACACACTGGTCCTGTGTTCCTGGTACACACTGGTCCTGTGTTCCTGGTACACACTGGTCCTGTGTTCCTGGTACACACTGGTCCTGTGTTCCTGGTACACACTGGTCCTGTGTTCCTGGTACACACTGGTCCTGTGTTCCTGGTACACACTGGTCCTGTGTTCCTGGTACACACTGGTCCTGTGTTCCTGGTACACACTGGTCCTGTGTTCCTGGTACACACTGGTCCTGTGTTCCTGGTACAGATCAGAGAGGGAGAGTGCATGAGTAGAAAACAAACAAGATAGACATCACATGTTTGGAGGTCTGCATGTGTTCTGAAGCCTGAAGAGGCTGTGTGCTTGTGAGGGGAAAACTCAACTAAAACATTGAAAAGGGAATACCATTTGGTATGGTAATAATTTAAGTTGTTACATTTTAACCTTTTGAACAAGATTTTAATCAGAACTGTAACAAAAAACTGATTACAATATGTTCATCTCACACACACACACACACACACACCACACACACACACAACACACACACACACACCACACACACACACACACACACACACACACACACAACACACACACACACACACACCACACACACACACAGAGAGAGAGACATGCTCTCCCAGTAGAAAGAGGTCCCAGCTTGATGAATGAGCCAATTATAAACATAGTCAATGAAACACTAAAATCCCAGATCATACAGGTTGACAGATTACAGAGGGTAGCATCCTCTCTCTCACACACACAAAGACACACATTACAGAGATGGCCTCTGCTATTCCAGCGTCAGGGTTCTCAGTTAGGGTTCCATATCGAGGTTAATGAGAAGACATGCAGGGGTTTAGGGTTAGGGTTATGTTAGAGGTGTTTACAGACAGAACATTACAGATCGGATGCAGCTGAAGTTATGGTTTGGTCAGCACTTTCAGTTACATTTTCTCCAAAAACAATGACTGAAGTGAGTTGGATTGCTATGACATCAGATGATTTGGGTAATATAGATTACCAGTGCTCCAACTGGTTAGGTTGAGGTAATCAATGTTCTCTTGATTTATGATTTGTATGGACAGAGATGGTGAAGAGTGATATGGGTTCAGGCTAGCGTTTCAGAGAATATCAAGCTAACTGGAATGAACTCATAGCAGTAGGTACCTAATTCTAGCAGTTACAATCCTGTTGTTTAAGGTAATTTGATAGATCGCATGGAAGAAAACATTTGTATATTCATATTGGAGGAGGAGGAGCAACAACTGGGGAGGTCTGTAACATTGTGCCGTCTAGAGACTTGGAGATTGGCTGCATGCATTAAAGGTGATATAGTGGTACATTTGAGTATATCCAAAAAGAAAGAGGGGCAGTTCTAGATGACAGAGAGAATGGAATATTTACCAATATTTATTGTTAAGAGGATACATTTATAATAGCACATTTAAACTAGAGGGCATACCATTTCTGGGGAAATTGTCAGGGGGGGGGCCTGCTTGCATCGGTTGGTGGGTCCGTCCCTTCAAGTTTTTCCCTCCTAGTGATATTTTCAAGCATTAACGCTAAGCCTACTCATAGGCCTTTGCATAATTCATTAAGAGAACCCTTAGGAAGAAGCTACTCTAACAACGTTATCACTGGCAGTATTTCAGATGGTATCGCGATTAAAACAGTAGCTCTATGTCTGCTACTAACTGAAAACATGCCCCCCAAAAACGTAAATAAGCTTGACATTTATTTAGTGGAAAATCGCTCATGCATAAAAAGCTCAATAGCGATCATTGTCAGTAACTACGCAAAATGCGATATAGCCCTTTGTGGAGAAGCTGCCCCGGTAAATTGTATACTACAGTGTTCGTCTTGGTAGCGATCGTTGGTTGAATTCGATGTAGCTAACGTTCCGTTGTACGGTTTAGGCTGAATTTTTTTTTCATTAACAGATGGACAGTTCGGGTTAGTAGTCAGACAGTTTCACCTATTGAAATAGGCTACTTTTGATTTAAGGGAGTGCCGAACATGTTCTGTCGCCGTTTGACTTCCTACTACTGTAAACAGCTGTGGATGTTTTTGTTAGCTACACAGACTGTAGCGTCAGTGACTGTGGCTAGCAAGTTAGCCAGGTTTATAAAAAGATAAGCAACTCAATAGCTACCAACTTTTGACATGACGTTTTTTAAGTAATCCAAATATTGACGGATGTTTAGGGGGGCGGCACGATACCATCCTTGCTGTGCTGCAACAGTCTTCTATGCACGTCGTATCTAATGCGTCGTTGCTAACGTATCCCGACGCTGTGACGTAGGCTAGAACTGAGTAGCCTACCCCTTGCCGACAAAAGAGACTTTTTGCCACAAAAACGGTGTATGGTCCTAAACTGTGCAACGGAACATAAATTCGAATAGAAGCAACTCAATGGAGACCAAGACGAAACTTTTGACAGTGACGTTTTCTATGTAGTCCAAATATTGACCGAGGATTAGGGGGGGCAAAAAGAATAATAAATATATATGTGAGATAACAAAGGTTGCGCCGACGAAGTCGTGCACACCCAATTATAAAAAATGCCAAGCTGAATGCAGAACGCACCATTGCTTCACTGGGCATCTCAGTGGATCTATTTTAAAATGACAATTTCTGGGATGCCCAAGTGGTTCTCTGGATAAGTGTGCTTACCACAACAGCCAGGGTTCGAGTCCTGCCCTGGCTCTTTGCTGCGTGTCATCCTTCTCTCTAGGGATCATCCTAACCCTCATCTCATCCTAACCCTAACCCATATCCTGGTAACCCTAACCCATATCCTGGTTAACCCTAACCCATCTCTCTAGCCCTACATTTCCTGTCGCTATGTACTGTCTCAAGAAAGGCAGAAATTGGCAAAGAATAGGTCTTCAAAAAGTAATTACCACAGTAATTTTCCAGGCATTGCTCTTCAATTTCAACTGTCAGGCGTTGACCTGAGTGTGTTTGTCTGCTGTGAACTCAAGACAAGCTGTCATTACACACGGAGGAGGAAGAGAGAAAGACATGATGTGTGTGTCAACATGTGTACAGTGTGTGTGTCTGTGTGTAAACATGTGTACAGTGATGTGTGTCTGTGCATTGTGAATAAAAGCGTGTGTACTAGTGCATCTGTGCAGACGCGTGTATGTGCACGTGGAAGGCAGATTCAGAGCAGAATGTTCATGTGCTCATGCCTCAGGTACCTCCCTGTGTTCATGTGCTCATGCCTCAGGTACCTCCCTGTGTTCATGTGCTCATGCCTCAGGTACCTCCCTGTGTTCATGTGCTCATGCCTCAGGTGCCTCAGGTTCCTCCCTGTGTTCATGTGCTCATGCCTCAGGTACCTCCCTGTGTTCATGTGCTCATGCCTCAGGTACCTCCCTGTTTCTGTTCATCTATACTAGTGTTGCTTCTGTTCTGTATTAGCACTATGTCAGACAGGAAGCATTTATTGAGCAGTAAAACCTCCAATCAGGAGTCTCATAACAAAGCACTAAAACCTCAAGGATTTGCTCAATGAAAACATTGAAAATAAAATGTCATTTAGCCGAGCTTACGGATCTGGAGACGGAGGACAGAGCTATTGTGTGGTAATGACACGCTGTGACTGAAGATTGCTTCCGACAGTATGCAACTGTCTGTACAAATCAATGTGATTCTGAAGTACTTTCATAAACTGCCTTAGGTTCCAATGACTGTGAGGCAGCAGGTGGTCTGGTTAGAATATAAAATGATCTGTTCAGAACCATGGACAGCACCATACTTCAGTTTGAATAGGATCTGTTCAGAACCATGGACAGCACCATACTTCAGTTTGAATAGGATCTGTTCAGAACCATGGACAGCAACATACTTCAGTTTGAATAGGATCTGTTCAGAACCATGGACAGCACCAGACTTCAGCACCATATCCTCACAGACTCACTGAAATAATAATAATATGAATCAGCACTCCTGGGGCCAGTCTTGGCATCATGAACTTCACTGGTCAGAATATCGCCAGGAAACAATTATAACCTTTCACTCTTCTTTTACTACTGGTGTTAAGCAAATGATTTGTTAAGCAAAAAAACTGAGATGATTTTATTAGTTTTTGATCCAACTGCTGTGATATGCTTGTATGATATGTGTGTATGATATGCTTGTATGATAGTTGTATGATAGTGTATGATATGTTTGTATGATATGTTGTATGATATGTTTGTATGATATGTTTGTATGATATGTTGTATGATATGTTGTATGATATGTTTGTATGATATGTTTGTATGATATGTTAGTATGATATGTGTGTATGATATGTGTGTATTGTGTTGCTATACTGATGATGCCCCTTGCTGTGTGTCCTCAACAGAGGGATCCTAGGGAAGAAATGTGGCTCCATCATCTTGTCTGCAGAGGAGCTGGGAAACTGCAGAGTGAGCATTACAGCCTACACACTTCAAACTGCCCCTACAGTACTATTACACACCATTCAAACTGCACCATACAGCCTACACCGTCATACTGTCCTATTACACTGTCATACTGTGCTATTACACTGTCATACTGTGCTATTACACTGTTATACTGTCCTATTACACTGTCATACTGTGCTATTACACTGTCATACTGTCCTATTACACTGTCATACTGTCCTATTACACTGTCATACTGTCCTATTACACTGTTAAGCACCACATCTCCCTGTACACCACTACACAACATGTCCAAAACTAACTGTTTGTCTCACCTGCCTAACCTTAATCCTATGCAACAATTCAAATAGTTTAGATAAATAATAAATCACCATAATCTTCAAACAGCATTTTGATAATACAATATCCAAGCTAGGAAATCACACCAACCCATATCCTCCACACACATTAACCCTCAATCTCCATGTACTGAAATATGGACCTACATGAAGGAGAGGTTTCTGTGATACAGTCTCAGATCTTTGCTGTATGTCAGAGAGCAGTTTGGCTCCTGGCCTGAGGGGCTGTGGGGCTCCTGGCTGAGGGGCTGTGGGGCTCTGGCCTGAGGGGCTGTGGGGCTGTGGGGCTGAGGGGTGAGGGGCTGGGGGGCTGTGGGGCTGAGGGGCTGTGGGGCTGTGGGGCTGAGGGGCTGGGGGGCTGTGGGGCTGTGGGGCTGTGGGGCTGTGGGGCTGAGGGGCTGTGAGGCTGTGGGGCTGGGGGGGCTGAGGGGCTGTGGGGCTGTGGGGCTGTGGGGCTGTGGGGCTGTGGGGCTGAGGGGCTGTGGGGCTGTGGGGCTCTGGCTGTGGGGCTGTGGGGCTGTGGGGCTGTGGGGCTGAGGGGCTGTGGGGCTGTGGGGCTGTGGGGCTGTGGGGCTGTGGGGCTGAGGGGCTGTGGGGCTGTGGGGCTGTGGGGCTGAGGGGCTGAGGGCTGGGGGGCTGTGGGGCTGAGGGGCTGTGGGGCTGTGGGGCTGTGGGGCTGAGGGGCTGAGGGGCTGTGGGGCTCTGGCCTGTGGGGCTGAGGGGCTGAGGGGCTGTGGGGCTGTGGGGCTGTGGGGCTTTGGGGCTGTGGGGCTGTGGGGCTGTGGGGCTCCTGGCTGTGGGGCTGAGGGGCTGAGGGGCTGAGGGGCTGTGGGGCTGTGGGGCTGTGGTCTGTGCTTGTGGATCATGGGGCCCATTTGAGACTGAGTCAAATCAGCTTCTGTCAGGTTCCATCAGAAGGTTTTTTGTTTGATGAGCCCCATAGGCCAGTCACTGTGACTGACAGGCACTCACCATTCAAAGCTATTTTTAAGTGAATCACCCGAATACATAGAACCACAGCAGGAAACAGACATAATGGTAGAGCTGATGCATCGTGGGTAGGCATGTGCTTGATGGAGTACGCACAATCTAGGCATATGTGCACACACAAACACACACACACGCACACACACGCACACGCACAAACACACACACAAACACGCACACACTTTGGATTCAATATTAAACTTGAGAGTCTGCTTTATGTCCGGCACATCAATGGCAAGTAATTTTAGGGTCTTTTGTCTGTTCAACACACACACACACACACACACCTTCGTCACAGTCCCTCAGGCATCAATCGAATCTGGCAAGATTTCTTACCTTGTTTATTCCCTTCTTTCTCTCTCATCCCTTTCTCTTTTTTGTACTCCTGGGCTTTGATTCATCATCTCCTTTCTTGTCCTCCCTCTGTTCCCTAACCCTAACCCTCTGTTCCATTCATCTTTATGACCCTCTTACGTTAAAGCAGTGGTTGTAGACTGGGATTCAAAAGGGAAGCCCTGTTCTGTCCTGTTCTAATTGAACGGCAACCATTTTGGACTGGAGAGACCATTCTTACTCCAGCTGCAA
This sequence comes from Mallotus villosus, assembly GCA_903064625.1. NCBI lineage: Eukaryota > Metazoa > Chordata > Actinopteri > Osmeriformes > Salangidae > Mallotus > Mallotus villosus. The sequence continues at coordinate 14,170 of CAEFZP010002603.1, read as the reverse complement.
CCTGCTGGCTGTCATCCTGTCGGTTTAGAAACAGTTAAAACCTGCTCATTAGTTCTTTGTTGATGCATCATGACTTATTATTTAAAACCTTCACACATAGAAGGAATTTTATATTGTGTAATCGTAGCTCAAATAATATGCATGTTTTCAAAATTCAGTTTGAAAGATAACAGGGTTGCTTTCTGGGTTGTTTTCAGTAAATGGAATAGGCTCTTTACTCCTCCCTCCCTCTTTGTCATGTCTTCTATTAACTATTCTTCTTCTGTCCACTATCTTTTCCTCTCCACTATACAATAGTACACTAATACACTAACAAGAACTCTGCAGTGCACACACACACACACACACAGCAACACTGACACACACACACACACACACAGCAGCACAGACACACACACACACACACACACACACACACAGCAGACACACAGACACACACACACACACACACACACACAGCAGACACACAGACACACACACACACACACACACACACACACAGCAGACACACACACACACACACACACACACACACACACAGCACACACAGCAGCACAGACACACACACACACACACACACAGCAGCACACACACACACACACACACACACACACACACACACACACACAGCAGACACACACACACACACACACACACACAGCAGACACACACACACACACACACACACGTCAGCACACGGCTCACTGTCTCCATCTGAACTCAGTATTCTCTGGGGAGTTTCTCCTCCTTGTTAAATATTGATGCACTCATTTTCTCCTCCTTAAGTACTGGCAGTTGATCACAGAGTTGGACGTGTTTGCCTCTAATCCCAACCCTAACCACTGTCTCCTACTGAGGGGCTGAGGGGACGTGTTTGCCACCCTAACCACTGTTTCCTAATGAAGCAAGAACAGATGTATATTTAATGCACACGACAGAATTCCATCAACAGAAACGTTTTATGTACCTCCTGTGTGTGTGTTCCCTCCTGTGTGTGTCTCCTGTGTGTGTGTCTCCTGTGTGTGTCTCCTGTGTGTGTCTCCTGTGTGTGTGTCTCCTGTGTGTGTGTTCCCTCCTGTGTGTGTGGTTCCCTCCTGTGTGTGTGTTCCCTCCTGTGTGTGTGGTTCCTCTGCTGTGTGTGTCTCCTGTGTGTGTGGTTCCCTCCTTTGTGTGTGTTCCCTCCTGTGTGTGTCTCCTGTGTGTGTGGTTCTCTCCTGTGTGTGTCTCCTGTGTGTGTGGTTCTCTCCTGTGTGTGTGTTCCCTCCTGTGTGTGTGGTTCTCTCCTCCAGCCTTGTGAGGGACAGTAAACCACTAGCAGAAGCAGCTAGCCCGTAGTGTTATCACCCACCATCTTGTACCAGTGCATAAAGGAAGTCCACATTCTATTGCTTTGACAGTTACGGTTATATACACCAGTTATGTTTTCTTCATAAAAGGGTTAAAAGGCTGTTATCCATTTTTCCTGGCATGAGCTTGAGCTTCTCTTTCTCTCGCCCTGTTCTTTCTCTCGCCCTGTTTTTTCTCTTGCTTAGTCCGTCTCTCTTGCTCCCGAACACACACCTCTGTTTGTTCACAGAGCATTGTACTGTACAAGGACTGAAGGAGCGGCATTCACAATGTCCCCTTTCAGTCCTAAAGCAGACCTTCCATTACAGTCAGGACACAGTTGAATCCTGTTGAGGAAAAAGCTCACAATGTTTCAATAACCCAAACACAGCCCCCTCGGCTGCCCCCCCGGCCCGGTCAAGCCTACAGGTGAAGTGTGGCACGTAGAAGAGGGGCTTCAAATGTGTCAGTAGGAGGAAGAAAGAATTCCCAAGAGAAATGAAAGGAAACCAAATGTATGGCAGCAAGAGACGGATGAGGAGGTTTTGGTCCATGGTGCCAGAGGGGGTGTCAGGGAGCAGAGAGCTGCCTCTCTGTGAGGCAGGGTGGGGTGTAAGGGAGCAGAGAGCTGCCTCTCTGTGAGGCAGGGTGGGATGTAAGGGAGCAGAGAGCTGCCTCTCTGTGAGGCAGGGTGGGGTGTCAGGGAGCAGAGAGCTGCCTCTGTGAGGCAGGGTGGGGTGTCAGGGAGCAGAGAGCTGCCTCTCTGTGAGGCAGGGTGGGGTGTCAGGGAGCAGAGAGCTGCCTCTCTGTGAGGCAGGGTGGGGTGGCTGGAGGACTGACGGTGGGTGGGGGCGGAAGGTTGCTGATAAACTTCTCTCTGGCTCTCTGGCTCTCTGGCTCTCTGGCTCTCTGGCTCTGCCAGTGTAGCAGAGTTGAGTGCCCAAGGCCTTCTGGAGCGGAGTGTGTTTGAGCCTACTGAAGCCTGTCTCAGTGTGATAATATAATGTGGGCCATCATCAGGAAGCACACGTTTGCACACTTCTTGTACACATTTGCTCACATACAACAATCTTGTACTGGAACGCCTGCAGGCAGAAAGACTCAGAAGCGTACACAGTGACAGCCAAACACACACTCTTATTCTATATCCATTCTTCCCACACACACACACCAAACTTGTCACCCCCCCTCCAACACACACTCGGGCTTGAGGTGCTACAACATTAAAAAGCCATTAGCCTGTCATACTGGGCCTGACGCTGTCCAGCAGAGCCCTCCGCCTGTCATACTGGGCCTGACGCTGTCCAGCAGAGCCCTCCGGCCCCACAACAACACCGAGTGCTGCTAAAGCCCCACTGATCCAGCCCACCTGCCCTACCCTACCACCTACCACCTACCCTACCACCTACCCTACCACCTACCCTACCACCTGCCCTACCACCTACCCTACCACCTACCCTACCACCTACCACCTACCACCTACCACCTACCCTACCACCTGCCCTACCCTACCACCTACCACCTACCCTACCACCTACCCTACCACCTACCCTACCCTACCACCTACCACCTACCCTACCCTACCACCGACCCTACCACCTACCCTACCACCTACCCTACCACCTACCCTACCACCTACCCTGCCCTACCACCTACCCTACCACCTACCCTACCACCTACCCTACCACCTACCCTACCACCTACCACCTACCCTACCACCTACCCTACCACCTACCCTACCACCTACCCTACCACCTACCCTACCACCTAGCCTACCACCTACCCTACCACCTACCCTGCCCTACCACCTACCCTACCACCTACCCTACCACCTACCCTACCACCTACCCTACCACCGACCACCTACCCTACCACCTACCCTACCACCTACCCTACCACCTACCCTACCACCTACCCTACCACCTAGCCTACCACCTACCCTACCACCTACCCTACCACCTACCACCTACCCTACCACCTACCCTACCACCTACCCTACCACCTACCCTACCACCTAGCCTACCACCTACCCTACCACCTACCCTGCCCTACCACCTACCCTACCACCTACCCTACCACCTACCCTACCACCTACCCTACCACCTACCACCTACCCTACCACCTACCCTACCACCTACCCTACCACCTACCCTACCACCTACCCTACCACCTAGCCTACCACCTACCCTACCACCTAGCCTACCACCTACCCTACCACCTACCCTACCACCTACCCTGCTTCATCTCTATAAAGAAGATCCCACTCCAAACACCCCACTCCACAGTGGCACGGTCACACTGGCACGGTCACACTGGCACGGTCACACTGGCACGGTCACACTGGTTACTGAGAGAATGCTAGGATGGCGAACAAGCTTCCAGTGGATGAGCACGAGGCTCACTGGGGGTTAGGGTCACTGGGGTTAGGGTCACTGGGGGTTAGGGTCACTGGGGTTAGGGTCACTGGGGGTTAGGGTCACTGGGGGTTAGGCTCACTGGGGGTTAGGGTCACTGGGGGTTAAGCTCACTGGGGGTTAGGGTCACTGGGGGTTAGGCTCACTGGGGGTTAGGGTCACTGGGGGTTAGGGTCACTGGGGGTTAGGCTCACTGGGGGTTAGGCTCACTGGGGGTTAGGGTCACTGGGGGTTAGGCTCACTGGGGGTTAGGGTCACTGGGGGTTAGGGTCACTGGGGGTTAGGCTCACTGGGGGTTAGGCTCACTGGGGGTTAGGCTCACTGGGGGTTAGGCTCACTGGGGGTTAGGCTCACTGGGGGTTAGGCTCACTGGGGGTTAGGCTCACTGGGGGTTAGGCTCACTGGGGGTTAGGCTCACTGGGGGTTAGGG
>CAEFZP010002603.1:0-5000 GCA_903064625.1 Mallotus villosus | reverse complement strand
GCGGATTTGCCAGGCGCACGCCAGCGGTTCACAGAAGACCGACGTTCTCGTCAGGACCATAAACGATAGAGAAGTGATTGTATGGGAAAGGCAGAGCAGTTTCATTGCACTAAGTTGCCCACTCATGCTGCTCATTCAAATGTAGCCTATTTTGACATATATTTAAAAAAATGTAATTGCTTAGTTCTTAGAATTAGTTTAACTGTTGTACTTTTGTTTACTTAATGTGAGACCCGTAGGGTATATGTTATTTTTTGCACCTTCCTGCCACAGTAAATTGAAAACTGAATTCTGATTCTGATGTGCATGGGAGAAGAAACCTACCCAAATTAGCTTCGGTTAAACAGGCGTAGGAGTAAATTGCCACAGTTGTTACAATTCAAGTTCACATACATAGAGATTTCTCATGAACGTCTTATTAATTATTGATATGAACGAAATGTAACACAGCTAGCCATACAATAAATCAAAACAATACGTAGTTTCGCAGGAAGAATACCCTGGCTTCGCAGTGCGCACGGACCAAGCTTGCGCCGTTAAAATAGCATCTGAATAATGCGCCATTGTCTTTAAACCACCTTTTTCCTGGTCAGTGGCGGAATGGTTTTTCGGAAACCGCAAGATAGCACCAAGAACGTTTGCGCCGGAACACGCCTCCTTTTTCGCTGAACCGCCCCCTGGAGCGCAAGGTCATTCCGACGTGCGCCCGTGGAGGGAAAAATCCGCTTTGCGCCGAGTGCAAGCTAGGAATGATACTTGCGTCACTGACAAAGTCAATTGCGCTGGGTGCAAGATAGGGCCCATAGTGGTCTCATAAATATAGAACACACAGGCTCTCACACCAAACCTCCAGGGAGTATGGCATGCATGTGTGTGTACACCACTGACACTGCAGTGTAGCTAGTGAGCAGAAGAACTGCAGGGAAAACATCTCCACAATCCCTACAGCACCCAATCAGCACAAGACACACCTCTCCACACTCCCTACAGCACCCAATCAGCACAAGACACACCTCTCCACACTCCCTACAGCACCCAATCAGCACAAGACACACCTCTCCACACTCCCTACAGCACCCAATCAGCACAAGACACACCTCTCCACACTCCCTACAGCACCCAATCAGCACAAGACACACCTCTCCACACTCCCTACAGCACCCAATCAGCACAAGACACACCTCTCCAATCTCCCTACAGCACCCAATCAGCACAAGACACACCTCTCCACACTCCCTACAGCACCCAATCAGCACAAGACACACCTCTCCACACATGTGTTACAAGTCATTCCCAACTGAGCGACTTCATAACTTCACCAAGCAACAGAGAGACAAATACCAGCATGATACAATTAGAAAATATACTGGACGAAAACACTTTGTGGTCTCATAAATATAGAACACACACCAAACCTCCAGGGGGTGTGGCATGCATGGAGGCCCCAGGGCCCGGCAGAGCCTGCTTATCCGAGCCACGTTAGCGAGCACTTGGTTAACTGTTAGCCTGATACTGTTAGCCTGATACTGTTAGCCTGATACTGTTAGCCTGATACTGTTAGCCTGATACTGTTAGCCTGATACTGTTAGCCTGATACTGTTAGTCTGATACTGTTAGCCTGATACTAGCCGTGTGGGAGATGGACCCTGCAGACGTGCTCAAAGTGTCTCTCTGCTGTCACTGCCAGAGAGAAGCACACAGGAAGTGGATGTGTGGCTACAGGGCTGGTTCAGTTTTAATGGCTCAGGGTGGCCAGTGGAATCCTACTGCCATGAGGAAATGAGCTCTCTGTGTGTGTGTGTGTGTGGTGTGTGTGTGTGTGTGTGTGTGTGTGTGTGTGTGTGTGTGTGTGTGTGTGGTGTGTGTGTGTGTGTGTGTGTGTGTGTGTGTGTGTGTGTGTGTGTGTGTGTGTGTGTGTGTGTGTGTGTGTAGAGAGGCTCAATTTAGCAGATTGTGGCAGAGTGTCAAACTATGAAAACAACACAATGCAAATGTCTGATATCTGTGCGAGAGGGATGTGAAAGTAAAGGGCAGTGGAAAGATGGTTGTTATAGAAAGCTCATTTAGACAGGTCTACGTTTCTGTGAATTGCAATGAGATCTTTCAATCTCTGTCCATGTGTGTCTCTCTAATTATTTCTCTGTTGTCTAACTTCTCTATCCCTCCTTTGACATTTCTGTGCTCTGTCATCTTTTTCCCTTTGCTATTCTTCTTACCATTTTCCACTTCTCCTCACGGCCACTGTCCTTCCTGACTCCCTTGTCTCTGTCTCCTTCTCTCTCTCCACCCCAGGTTTACTATCTGTGTCTCCTTCTCTCTCTCCACCCCAGGTTTACTATGTCTCCTTCTCTCTCTCCACCCCAGGTTTACTATCTGCCATAAAACAGAGGTGGTGAAGAGCACTCTAAACCCAGTGTGGCAGTCCTTTACCATCCCAGTCAGAGCGCTTTGCAATGGGGACTTTGACAGGTTTGAGTCTTTCGTCCTCCTCTCCCTTCCTCCTCTCCCCCTCTCTCAACCTCTGCACCCCACCCCCCAAACACACCAACACACACACACTCACCCCTCACACACACACACACACTCACCCCTCAGGTGAGGTGTGTGTGGGTGTGTGTGGAGAGAGGAGGTGTGTGTGTGTTGTGTGGAGGTGTGTGTGTATTTCCTTCCTCCCATTCTTATCATTCTTGGTTCAGGGATTCCTCCAGGTCTTCTTGTAGTGAGTGCTCTGTGTTTCTGCAGCCAGTGTCTGTATACTGCAGCTGGAACATCCCCAACATGGGTCTTGGTGCTTAAGCCTGGAGGTGCAGAGAGCGATGGAAGGGGTTCTCTAAGGGCTGTAACTAGGCTGGGGTCATCGGGTTCTCCAACCAATCATGCGTTAACATGTGTGTGGGTCGTCACCCTGTCAGAACCAATCGGACGCGAGGGATTGAGACTTGTATCAGAGGCACTTCCTAGAATACACCAATGCATGCACACCTCACACACACACTTCCTCATTCTGTGGTGTGTGTATCCTGTCTCCTTCTTGGCGTGAGTTTAATGGGATCTGACAGGTGAAGACATGACATACAGCCTGGAAACACATGTCACATGCACATGTCATCAAATATGACAGTGACAGCCCAGCTCCCAGGTTAGACAAACTGTGTGTGTGTGAGAGAGATTAATGTGTGTATTAAGAAAGCAATAACTGCTTGTTTGTGTGTAAGAGAGAAGGAAGGATGTGTGTGCACATATTTGGACAGGCTTGTGTGTGTGTTTAGAAGAAACAGATTGAGCGTCTGTCATAGGAAGGCTTGTCTCTGGCACATCCACATCATCAGACAAACAGCCTGTGATTTACAGCCATCAAATCAGCCCTGCAGCCAGCCTAATCTATGAATGCACATGCCAAAGCTTCGCTTCTGTCCAACTCCAGCAGCCAGTGGGTTTCAGATGATCAGACACAGGGGGGTTTGTGAAAACCCTTAACTCAGGGATATCCAGTACTCTGCACCAACGCCCCAATTTGTTTCCAAGACGTTCTCACAGTGTGTTGGGAAAGGTGCTCTGCCTGACTGAGCATGGAGGGAGGAGAGGAGGAGAGGGGGGAGCGGAGGTAGAGGGGAGGGGGGAGAGGACGGTGGTAGAGGAGGTAGAGGAGAGGGGAGGTAGAGAGAGGAGGAGGAGAGGAGGTGGATGGAGGAGGTGGGAGGAGGTAGAGGGGAGGGGGAGAGGAGGAGAGGGGAGGGGGGAGCGGAGGTAGAGGGGAGGGGGGAGAGGAGGAGGGGGGAGGGGGGGAGCGGAGGTAGAGGGGAGGGGGGGAGAGGAGGAGAGGGGAGGGGGAGCGGAGGTAGAGGGGGAGGTAGAGAGAGTAGAGGAGGTAGAGGGGAGGTAGAGAGAGGAGGAAGGAAGGGGGCAGGTAGGTATTTTTAATGAAATAGCAGGAGTGGACACTTCGCTCTGTAACATCAGATCACACACCAGGGCCCAGAGGACAGCTGCAAAGGCCAGCCCCTCCAGTCTGCTTGACAGGAGCTCTACTAGCCCCCTCCAGTCTGCTTGACAGGAGCTCTACTAGCCCCTCCAGTCTGCTTGACAGGAGCTCTACTAGCCCCTCCAGTCTGCTTGACAGGAGCTCTACTAGCCCCCTCCAGTCTGCTTGACAGGAGCTCTACTAGCCCCCTCCAGCCTGCTTGACAGGAGCTCTACTAGCCCCCTCCAGCCTGCTTGACAGGAGCTCTACTAGCCCCCTCCAGCCTGCTTGACAGGAGCTCTACTAGCCCCCTCCAGCCTGCTTGACAGGAGCTCTACTAGCCCCTCCAGCCTGCTTGACAGGAGCTCTACTAGCCCCTCCAGCCTGCTTGACAGGAGCTCTACTAGCCCCCTCCAGCTGATTGACAGGAGCTCTACTAGCCCCCTCCAGCCTGCTTGACAGGAGCTCTACTAGCCCCTCAGTCTGCTTGACAGGAGCTCTACTAGCCCCCTCCAGCCTGCTTGACAGGAGCTCTACTAGCCCCCTCCAGCCTGCTTGAGAGGAGCTCTAACTGTATGAATGAACACACTGGGGAGCAGAGAGGAAGAGGATAGAGTGGAGGGTGTGTTTTTCTCTGTCAATCCCACCCACCCCCCCATAGATGCCATACACTCATGAGAGGAAATGATAGCGTAGCGTAACATCCACTAACTGATTAGCAAGCTAGCGTGGGTGAGTCAGAGGCTATTTGCGTCTATGGCAAAAGATCAGTAACAAGGAAGGAACTAACCCTTTATCTAACTCCTGCCATTCCTGCTCCCCATCTGAAAGGGTTTCACAGGCAATATGTGTGATGACGTCTTTAAATGTTTGGATGTAACATTTTTTGGCGGTCATTTAGAGTTTCTTTGTCATCGATACAGCACAAAGACAAACCTTCAAATGTTAGTTTAAGGAAGAAAAGCCATTAGGGATGTCCTGTTGTTATAGTTTTGAGTACAGTGTACGGCTCAGGTGTAACAGAAATGTCTATCTGCAG